>JAZHYW010023776.1:0-24168 GCA_037355805.1 Ixodes ricinus
GAAAGCATGAAATATCTTCTGTGTGCGTGAAGCTATTCCATAAGGCAATCTTATATTTTATCTTGCATAATTATTTACATAAATTTCTGATAAATCAAACAAATCCATGGCTTCATGGAGTTTGAAATCATGGGAGTATGATGTATTTTGTAATGGTGGTGCAGTAGTAAACACAATCACCCTTGTCTTGTGCGCTATGCATGACACCTTTTAAGATATACCTTCTACCATTTAAGCAGTGATACCAGGCAGAAGTCTGCGGTCATTTTCTTTCCCAAACCTTCAAGACCCGGCTAACGGTGCTTGTGATGTTCAGAAGACTGCATCGTCCTCCCCTTGTACATGTCGGCTCATAATCATCATAATTTTAATCTTGCATCTCACAAGATTAGGTCGTGATCTTACACCATCACATAATCACCATCACTAGATGTGGCATTGTAGGCGTACCTTGTACGGGCTGTTGTCTTTCTGCAGTGCCATGGCTCTTCTGATCAAATAATAATAGTATTATTATTATTTATATTATTTATTATCATCATTGATGAGTGCAGTGGCCTCTCATTGAAGTGCCTAAATCGACTTTAACTCAAGTAACATGACTCAAAGTTTTAGAGTTCTTGGATGGGCACGGTTCTTAGTTGCTCTGGAGAGAACATACCAGAACGTTTCTTTGAGTGGCCTAGTATTTAGTACTTGCGAACCCCAGATATGATTATGAATACAATATTAGCTTTGCTAGTAGAACCCCAATCATATGAATCTCAGAATGCTAGACTACGTACAGAATAGCGGTAACATGACAGCTCACTGGTCAGTGTCAATGCCTCCTTCGATTACCCAGAAGGTTGGCGCTTGTAGTGCCGATGACCGCAAGCACAGCTCAGGCAGCGGTGTCAGTCCGGTAGTCGTTGCCCCTGCGGAAGACAAGGTTCTCTTTATATTTTGTTTTAGGCATTAAATTTTGTCTGATTGCAGCAAAGACATTCATTGTTTTGATTTGATAGTATTAATCGGTTGATATCTTAATTGCTTCTATAATTTAGCCAAGAAAATTAGAAAGTGAAAAAAATTATTTAGC
Source organism: Ixodes ricinus (assembly GCA_037355805.1). Taxonomy (NCBI): domain Eukaryota; kingdom Metazoa; phylum Arthropoda; class Arachnida; order Ixodida; family Ixodidae; genus Ixodes; species Ixodes ricinus. The sequence continues at coordinate 1,082 of JAZHYW010023776.1, forward strand.
ACACAGAATGTGTGCTTTATTTTTATGTGCAGAAAAACATATGTATAGTAAACTCACCGGTCGTGATCTGCCTTCTTGGATAGTATGAGTTCAGCGCGGCTGCGAGATCTTAGGTTTTGCCACTGCTTTTAATCTGCGGCACAGTGCGCAGCGTCGATGGATGCTGCGAACTCATCACGGATGCGATCTCTGCCATGCTTTCTTTTTAGCAGCTTTTGTAATATTGCCGTAAAATTCGTTCTTAATTATACGTTTGCGTTTCTCGATTTCGTAAACCAATTGAAACCAATCATCTTCAGAATCAATTTGCATTCTTTACTTCTGGAGGCATCCGTGATGGACCGGCGACATCCATGTCTGCGTGCTGCAAACGCAGACGGTCGTTCTGCTAACTTAATGATCAAAACATAATTATCTACTTGTATTGCAAATGCTTCCTAGAAAATACGTTCAGCGCATTTTTTTTTCTTTTAAAATTGGGCATTTAAGGACAAGCAGGCATTTCTTTGAGACAACTTTATTCGGCATACGCACTGGACGTCGACGACGGTGGTGACAGACGATCGCGATACGAAACAATATGACAGCGTTGGTGCGCACTATACGCGCCAGGCTTCCGTAAAGATTTGTCTCTCCGCTCCTTGCCGAGCTGCACGAGTACCGCAACGAGACCGGCATGCTGGCGTCCGTGTGGAGTTCTGTCTCCACGGACTGATCAAAATGTCTGAGTATAAGGGGCGACTGGAGCCTTCGCTTGAGTTCGTCGAACGCTTGTTCTTGCTCCTCTCCCACTGGAACTGCACGTCGTCCTTCGTCAGATGCGTCAGAGGTGCAGAAATCTGCGCAAAGTCACGAACGAAACGTCTGTAGTAGGTGCACAGCCCAATGAATCTTCGGACGGCTTCTTGTCAGATGGTTTCGGGAATTCTGCGACAGCGGACTTCTTTACAGGATCAGGGCTTACACCTCGAGCACCTACGACGTGTCTCGAGAATTTCAGCTCACCATAAGCGAACCGACGCGGAAAGCTTGAGCTCAGCCAGCCGGTCTTGATAGCCTGTAGCACGGATTGCAATCGTCTCAGGTGCTTGTCGAATCCGCTTGCAAGCGTCACAACATCGTCGAGGCAGGCGAGACAGCTCTGCCATTTCAGCCGGAAAGGACGGTGTCCGTAACGCGCTGGAAAGGTTGCCGGCGCTGTGCGCAATTCCCAACGGCATTAGTTTAAATTCATACAGTCAGGCCGGCGTGACGAAGGCCGTCTTTACGATCTCGTCTCGTCGACCTCAATCTGCAGGTGACCCGCTCTTCCAAGTCCATGGACGGAAAGTATCGGGCGTGGGGCAGCCGATCCAGGGTGTTGTCAGTTCGGGCAGCGGATAGACGTCCTTTTTGTTACTGCGTTCAGCCGGCGATAATCCACGCGGAACCTCAAGGTTCCATCTTTCTTCTTCACCAGGGACTACTGGGGAAGATCACGGACCGTTTGAGGGCTGGACGATGTCGTCATCAAGCATTTTCTGAAATTGCTTCTGGATGATTTCCCTTTCTTTCACGGAAACTTGGTACGGTGACCGGTACACAGGAAGGGCGTTGTCATCAGTAACTATTCGATGCTTCGCAACCGTCGTCTGGCGCACTTTTCATGACGTGGCGAAGCACTCCTTGAACTCAGCAAGGAGGTGAGTCAGCTGTCGTCGGTTGGGGGGGGTAGGGTTGGGTCGATGTCGAGCTCTGGGGATGACGCTGTCTTCGCTTCGCGACGAAAGGGGGTGTTCAGGAGATTCCGGTGATTGCGGCTGTGTCCTGGAGCTCCTCGATGTGTCCCACAGCGGTACCTTTTGTAAGTGCTGAAACTCTTTTCGGAAGTTTGTTACAAGGACAGCTGTGGGTCTATCTTGAAGCTCTGTTACGCCTCTAGAGGACACCGATCTCTCGCCTGGAGCAGTTGGACATTACCTTCCAGCATGGGGTCTCGAAGATTGCTCTTTCGGTTCCACTTACATTAGCACACTCAGCGCGGTGGCTAGTTCACGTGCTCGGACAGTACTACGCACTGTGACTGATGCGGCCGACGTTGTTTCCAGATCCATGGACGTCATAACAGGTTTCCGCAGTGTGGAGCTGGTTGGCTTTCAAGTCGATGACGGCGCCGTATTCGCAGAGAAAGTCCATGCGGAGTGTGACGTGTCATGCACCGACTCGTAAAACAACGAACTTCACCGTTCATGTCTCACCGTGAATCTAAACGCGAGTGTTACACCTTCCGACCGGTGCGATGAGGTTCCACCAGCAGTTCGTATCTGTGAACCATCCCATGGCGTCGTCACTGTCCGAAGGCGTTGGGAGAGCCTCCCACTCGGCTAGTCGCTCCGGTAGTAGACGAGAGCCGTCAGCGTAGTGGCCGTCGATGACAACGTTTAGGTTATTCTTTACCGTCGCAGAAACGTCGTTTTATGCGCGGCGTCATGGTATAACAGCGCGCACGTTCTTCAAGAACGTCGAAATCTACTCTATAGGGTGAGGCCTCCGACGTCTTGGAGATTTTACTTCGGTCGTCTTCGGCATCGTCACCTCAGGCGTTGCCGCATTTAGTTTTCCCGACGAAATAGGGGGACTGGCTCTCACGACCCGTGCGACGGAAAGGCGATGCGGAACGTCGGGGGGATGGAGAACGGGAACCTCGTGGTGCTGTCGGCGCATGGTGACGGAGGGCGATGGAGGTATTCCTCGATGTCCTTTGGTCGTTCTTCAAGGCGAAGTCGACGATCGTTCGGTGCGAATCCTCGCAGGCCGAGGTGGAGGTGGGCACCTTCGATGAACTTGGTCAGCCTCGCCGCAGCGGAAGTACACGGGCGTCGTCATGCGTGCGCCACGCTCAGTCTCCGAAATCCACACTGCTCTTGGCGCGGAGCGTACTGCGGTGAAGGACATTCGTCGGGGGTACAGCTGAGTATCGGGTGACCCGAGGCTGCGAATCTGCCGAGCAACTACGGTGTAAGTCAAAGCTGGTGGTTCCGGTGTACGTCGGCGAGAACGTCTGGCTGGAGCGCTTGCTGGACCGCCTCCGTTCAATCTCGGCGATCAAGAGCGAAGCTGTATGTTTGGCGACAGGTACCAGCTTCCCTAGTTCTTCACGGACGATGTCCTGGATGATTCGCTTAACCCTGGAACATAGGGGCTGAGGCGCAGCGCGATGGCGTTTAGTGTAGTGACGCCAGGAGCTGGTGATAGTGGGCGGCTCGTGCTTGAAGGGCTCTTTCGATGTTGGTTGCCTCCGTGATGAAACCTTCGACAATGGTAGGCGGGCTCCGCACAAGGCCACCGAAGATGTTTTCCTTGACGCCGCTCATCAATACCCGCAGCTTTTGTCTTCGGCAGCGTTTGGGTCCGGCACGATTCATAAGGTGGAGAACGTCATTGACGAAGCTTGGGACGCTCTCGGTCGGCCCTTGGGTTCTCGCTCGCAGGAGTTCATCGGCACGCTGTCGTCGCTGCTGGTTGGCAAAGGTGCGTCGCAGCTCGGACCGGAATTCTTCCACGACGAAATCGAAGCTTCGTAGTTCTCCAGACAGGTGCGTGCCGTGCCTTGCAGAGCGAAGCAGACATTCTGAAGGCAACTGCTCCAGTGTCCATCGGTTATGGCGGGATACTTGTTCGTAATGCTGTAGCCAACCCTCAACGTCCTCGTGGATCTCACCGTGGAAGGCGTTGGAGTTCGGAGTGCTACGGGCAGGTATATGGCGGCAGACAGTGAATGGGGTCTCCGACTGGTTGGCCATCGTCGTCCTCCTTGTTTGTTGGTCTTGGGTGGCAAGGGGCCTGATTCCGCGGGTAGCAAAATGGACAACTGGGCGAGTTGGTAAGAGTTCATTACTACGTACAGCGCGACTCGGACAAGGACAGACAGGCGCTTGTCCTGCGTTTTCTTCTCTGTTTGTCCTGCCCCATCCGCGGGTAGGCCAAGGTTCCGGTGACTCGATAGGATCTCGGTCTGGTCTCCGTTGGGGTCTTGGGTTCGGATTTGCACTGGGGGACCGGAGGCTGTATGGACATGCGGTACTCCGACACTCACCGAAATGCCACGAACAAAAAGTTTGAAACAAGGAATTTCTGAGAAAACTAAACGTTTAGTGGGGCGAACTTGTGCCCAAAACAAAAATAGAGAAAGGCCCCGCTTGCAGGCGTCGATGTCGGCGAAAGAGCAGGATCGAACGCGTGGGCGAGACTGACACCGTCTTACCACGCGGAGCCGCTTTTGTACACGCGGGCTTCTGGAGCATTCGGCTTAGAACTTTGGGTGCGTAGAACATCAGCAAGACGGTTCTCGATATTACCAGAACATCATATTACAGCATCAGCAGAGAGTGTGTAGCGACGGCCAGGAATCATACCCTTGCCTTCTGCGCGGAGGGCAAGCGCGATAACCGTCAGGCAACGGGCGCTGCCTACTGGGCCAGCTTCGCTCGCGGCAATTAGAACCAGTCGACAGCGATGACTATCCAAGACTGCCATAAACCACAGCAGTAGTCGAACCATTCAAAGTTCACGCCAAGTATCCCGTTGGAGGCGTCATACCAGCGCTAGCAATATTTCGTTGCAGTGTCCCCAGCCATATGCTAAAAACTAAAACATAGAAAAGAATTTGGCTGAAGAAACCACTATTGTTTGTTGTCAAATTGCGATAAGCATTTGTCATGAGATTTACGCCAAGGCTCACTGTGAATACGACGACACAAATTTGATTTTATGAATGGTTTAGGACAGTCACTGACGTCAGCATGCCATTTTGAAATTGGGTGACTGCATCGCAGGTTGGGCGCAATGCAAGCTACCACTCCACTGTGTGCTGCTCGACTTGCCGCTCTTTGCCAAGTCGGTGCAGGCACTTCAGGAGCGGCTCTCCTTGTCTGCACGCTAAATAAAGGCACCCTGTCCCACATCAGTTCTTGTTTGGCTCCCAGCGCTCCTGTAGCCTGGCGGCTTACCACGCGTCTCTGTCCAAGCCCAAGGCATATTCAGTACGGTAATAAACCCTTACGAGTCGTCTGGTACATCGCCTGTGGTGGACGGACGGATGTCGAAAGCCCCGTCATGTATGTGCAGCGAGGATTTCCATCCTTGCACCGCAGCTGATATGCTGGAGTGCACTTCCATTCTCTGCCACCTTCGAGGAGGGTGCGGATGTGAAGTAGTGCTTACTGCCGCTCCGCATACACGCGGCGAAGATTTACTTGCTCCCTTTTGTTATGAAGCAGATACCGTATCGTGAAATCCGGGTGAAGTAGCTAAAGAATGCTATCGCATTTAAAAAAGCAGCAACACCGCAAGTGGTGGCAGTCCCCCTCACAGATTACTCGATTCTTGCTTCCTCAGGAGTCCGTATCCAGTCGAAGCCGCCTCTATGAGGAGACGTCGCCCCAACTCCACGACGCCACCTTCCCGCTAGCCCGAGTTGCTGCCATGTGGAAAGTCATAAGCCCCACACAAACAGACGTGCACTCACCAACTTCACTAACATACTCATATACTCTCCACTTCTCGTGATTTTTTGTTTGGGGGTGTTTGCCCGCTGATGCAGGCGAGTCATTCTCGTTTCAAAGAGAGCGACCGAGCCATTTCGCACGCGTGTGCGGACTCTCGGTATTGCAGAACTGGGGATCTGCAATGCCTGCTGTTTTCGTCGTTTTTCCCCAGCTCATCCTTTGTCCTTGTGCGACAGCAGACTGTCAAGAGCAACACCGTTTTCGTGCATGGTGTCACCTGAACCGAAGAAAGATTCGCTGCATAGTGTGGCCCGCGAGGCTGTGAGGCGTCGCCGTCTGTTGTCTCGGACACAAACACAGTTGATGTACCTGAGTGCACCGCTCGCTAGCCTTGCGTGAATACACCTTACGTGGTAAATGTTGTTCAAAGTAGTCTCTTTATGTATAGCTGATCCAACCTGCATTCTCTTTTGCCGTTGCCGGTAGCAAATTGTGCCTGTTAGGATGGTTTGTGCTCTTTCTATCTTGTGTCGTTTATGTAACATATCATCTGTTCTTCACATTTATAATCGGTGCAGCCCTGTTCAAGCAGGAGTGGCCCAGTGAACTCCTTGTTTGACTTTCTGAGACGACACCACTGACATCACCCACAGTGCCGAGGTTCAGGCTATTTAGCAGTGTTGGAAGTATCTCACATGAGATTTCATCACTCTTTTCAGTGGCAGTTTGTTGCCTTAAGTGCTATTCCATTAAAATTGATGCAGCCTTCACGCTTCTGCGGTTAAGTGCAATTTGCAGACATATGTCGATCATAGTCAGATCAACGTGGCTCATCATTAGAGTTCAATGCGAGTTTCGCTTGGCAGCTCTTTGGCCACTTCGGTCGCTACAAAACATTTGCCATTTCAGGTACCACGTCTGACTGGCTGGAGAGTCACACAGTTGACTCGACATCAGCGATTGTCATCGTTGTTTCCTGGTTCTTGTGCTGCCACATCGTTTTTGGTGGTGGTGCTGTCGTCACCGCCAACGCTTGCGCTCCCGTGTTCCCATTCAAGATGGTGAGTGGTATACTCGTGGATGGCTCGCTCCTCAGGAGCTGCCATGTAGCCGTGGCTCGTGGTGGCGCCACCACCATCAGTTGTGCTCCCTGAGATCCTAGTCGAAGCGGTGACAGGGATTCTGGGAAGGCTCACTGTCGCAGGTGCTGCCACGGACTCTGTCTTGTAAGGCTGCCGTTGCTACTGTCAAAGCTTGTGCTCGACTTCGTTCCTGTCGAAACGGCACAGGCATTTGGAGAGAGTTCGCTGCCGCAGCCGGTCGGTTCAGGTTCCGCACATTCTGTCGTAGCCCTTCTTGGGAATTCGTTCCCTCCATGTGAGGTTCTAGTAGGAGAAATTCATCGCTGTTCTGTTGTGTTACATGTCAGCACAGCAGTGAATCCGCAGAGGGCAATGACCACATGACCACATTTCTGGAATGTTAGAACCTTGTTGTGGATATGAGAGGCCGGTCAGAGAGGATTTAATGTGGGTCTGGCACATCTGCCCAGTGAAAGATCTCATGGGTGTGGCACGTGGATGGTGGGACGGACTGTGCGAGTCTGTCTTTTTCAAAACGGCGCTAACAATAGATAACGTTTGAATCATTCTTGTCTTACATAGCTGATAATTTCTAGGCACAATGTGTTATTAGATAGTTACTGTGTTATTGCTTAACTCGGAACAAGATACAAAGTATGAGGCATTCTCAAGCCATTCAAACATTTTCAGATAACTTTAATCTTGAAGAGCTCCCAGAGTTGCACATCATCAAGCAAACTTGAAGTCGATGCACCACATGTAGTTACACCATTTTAGTTCTTAGTTTACGAGGAATGTGTCCAAGAAATTGCAGCCAGCGTCAGTTGCTCGGGGGAATTGGCATTCAGTCTTGCACCTTGGCATTCCATTCACAGTTTTCGGATGAACGGCTTTATTCTTGTGCATCCTTGCTTGTTTCTTTAGCCCTGAGTGGTGCTGCAGGTTTAAATGATTTTATGTTTGGGGGAACCAAGTGAAGTTGTTATCTGGCAATTATTTGTTTTTGCTGAAAGTTGTTTGATGTGAGCCTTTTGCCACCTAAGAGCATAATGATTGAGAGCTTTACTCAAGTGTTTTGTGGCACACACCTCAAAGCATGATTGAAAGCATCAATGCGTGCCATCGATACCAAGATTGGGGCTTCAGAAATGATCAGTCAAACCTTCCTATTTTTATTTCCATTGATTCTTTGGCATTCTTGGTCTTTTTTAAGCTTGCTGTTCAACTTTCTGGGTCATAGTATCAGGTAGTTCTGTAATTAACATATACTCCATGCATTTATCATTAGTCTTTTCTGAAATTGTCACGGGTTCCTGGCCGACACATTTGGTGTTGCTTTGATTTGAAGGCTAAATATTGTCCCGCCATAGATCTAGCAAACTTGATAAATACCGCATTTCAAAATTTTCTCGTAGGCCTGATTAGGCAATAAGTTCCTTTTTAGTATGTGCGTTTACTTAAATTGAAAAGCCAAAGGCTTTTCACAATCGGCCACATGCAGAAGAAGTACATTGCTCGTGCCGCTTAGTGTGGGAGAAAACCTGTGGGGTTATCATGCCACTGCAAACGTAAGCAGTGTGAGTACAAGTCCTGGACTTTTAAGCGGGGTTAGTGAGGTACTTTAACTGTCTGCCAAGACCATGCAGCTCACACATATAGCAGAGGATAGATGGGTCTGAACTGACAAGCTTGTAGGGTGATTGTTAAGATCCTATACAGCCCCACATGGAATCGCCTGCATGCACTTATGTAGACTGTTCGTTTCACATATATTTGTGGGACCATATTAACCTAACTTGGCTTCTTTTATTTGTAATTTGTGTATTATTCGGGAAATTTGGAGCCCAGCAAAAAGTCGGCATCTCACTCGGTAAACACGCCATTGTACAGTGAGCTTCACTCTAAAATATAATGCGTGATCAGTGGCCCAAACTGATAAGAGCTGCCTAATGAGGAAATCGATGATAATGTAAACACTGAAGCAGATCTTCCCGGGAATGTTGGCAATCCCCGATACAAATATCGCATGACCTCCTTTTTCTTTGTTGCCCTCAGTTTAAATTTGTATGGTATTTTTTGTCACTCGGTTTATTAATCTTACTAGGGTGTTATCAAGGATAACATTGATGTTATCCTTGATAGGTCGGCATGATACGTTTATCCCGAAGTCCAAATGACGTGCAATTTTTTATAAATAAAATAAGAGAAACAGAAAAATATTAACAGCAATGTCTTTTTTTTCTTTTTGTATCGTCGTTGAAACTGGTAGTGCAACGTAAGAAAAGAACTGTGGTGTGACGCTCCAGACTGCGCCGTCAGATGATGCATACATCTTGCAACATAAGTGCAGGATCAGCTTTTTCTTTGGGGTGATTTTGGTGAGATAACATGAAATGTTGTGATCATCGCTATCAAAGTAGTTTTGTTGCCTGCATGTTCTCTGCTTGAGTGATATAGCCACTGACAAGCTGCTTCATTGCTACTAAATTGAACTGCTTCACAAGTTGCTTAAACAATAGAGATACACAAATGGCAGTACAAGGGCAAGTTGAAGAACCACAAGAAGGCTGTAGCATTTATCTTCGGCTGGTCGTTGTCCATAGCACTATTTGTGTTTTGCTCCTCTTCACTGCTCTTGATCTGGTTACAGAGCAAATAAATAAGGCTGCGTAATAAAATGACACCGTCCGTCAAATTAGTAAACATCTCTTTGTAAAACGTATTGCCCTGGCCAAATTTCGTCGCCACAATGAGTCACATAGTGAATCGGCTAAGCAATGGTTGATGAATCTGATGTAGTTCTCTGAATCAGCAGCACACGTCAATCTTTCTTCTGCATGAAGCCTATATTTCGGAGGGGATGACATAGAGTTTTCTCGACAGAGGGGGATTGAAGCAGGTGCTTAATGCTTGTGAACCTCCACCGTTGAACTTTTAACTTTCCACTTACTCTAGAACTTGATAATACAGTAATGGCAGATTTTATGAAGTTTGTGTAACCGGCATCAAAGGCGCTTGACTTGGGAGAAGTTATAGGGCAAGAAAAATTACAGCACGTCATTGCGCACAATTCTCTGTAATAGAAAAATGGTGCCAAAAACTGTAGCTAGTTTTAAGTGCCGCTCACTGAGGCATTTTTTATATTGGGTTACAGCCTGCATTTTGCTGTTCTATTTTTCCGTTCCAGGATCTAGCGTTACATTGCTGTGGCTTTTTGGTTGTTTCCCAGTTCCTGAAGGGGAGTGGCTGGCTTACCATGCGACAAACTGTTTTGGTGAGTGTATCTCTTATTTACTGCCTGGCCATTCAAATCGAATGGCTCAGCAGGAAACTCTCTAGAGTTTCAGGATGTTTGAGGGTGTCTTCTTCAAACTTTCTGAAATGGCACCGAATATTTTTGGGGTGCATCACTATACTCTGTTTAATGACCATCTGATAGCGAGTAGAAGCTACACGCTCAATGGACGAGTCATGTGTCTACCTTTCGCCATGTGTTTACCTTCCCGCCCATAACCATGTAGATAAGGCGGGTCAGGCAATGAAAAGGATGTAGTTGATAGGTCCGGTAGGTGCTTAGTTCCTACCGCAGTGTCAGCTTAGAGGTGAATGTGATTTACTTAAGGTTTGAATAGGCCACGTTACTCGAAGCTTGAGAAACACCTGCGAAGTTTTTGAGATTATTTTCATTTATTGTATTTACTCGTATAATAAATGCACTCGCAAAGTGAACGCACCACCCACAATGGGCATCAATATTTGGACTTTTTTTCCCCTGTGCAATGAACAGGCCTCCAATTTCTCGGCTCTGTCTTAAACTGTGTCCAACTCAGCTAGCCACCATGCCAATCTTCTTTCGCCGCCAAGCGACCAGAAAACGCCACGCCAAGCCTAGGACATGGGAGACAGCGCTTCGTTTTCCTATACGATGGTGGTCTCTTTTTCCAGTTTCTGGGTGGCTTAGTCTGTACCCATAGAATGATGGCGATGTACCAGTGGTCTATTGATGTTTCCTGGTATTGTGTGGATATGCCATGACTATAAAAAGCTACTGGCGTATGTTTGTCTCAAGATTTATAATGCAGGTGTTCGCGAAGTCCATTCGATGGTCATTGTCGTCACACCGCTCTGAAACTGCGCTGCGCACGCGGCCGAATAGGCAGACATTGTTTTTGTGTTGTCGAATTCTTTATGGGAAATTTTTTGTTTCGCCGATGTAGGTTGCAGGGCACTCTGTTCATAGAATTGAATATACAACGCCCTGCGCTCTTAGTTTAGAGGGACAATCTTTCGTTCGTGACATGATACGTCCAAGTGTTGATACCGGTTTGTCGGTTTGTGGGACACCTGAATACATTTGCCAGCGTACGTGACGGTGCTTCGATAGTCTCTTTATGTAGGGAACACAGCTTTGTATGTGTGGACGGAAATGTTGTCAAATTCCTAAGTTTTTCACGACCAGGCAGACCCCTGCCAAATTGTTTATGTTCAAAACTCTCACTGCATGTGTTAATGGCTCTTATTCTGCGAGAATGTTGTTTTTTAGTTTTGTATTGAACATAATGTGCTAAATGACAAAAGCAAATGCTCACGACCACAGTAAAAAGAGCGATACACTCCATATCATATTCCTGGCATGTTCTTGCTTTGGAAAATAATTTTAGCACACAATATCAATCTATTTCTTAACCCCTACCCTGAGGATCCATGACAAAAAAATATTGACAAAATGGGGACTCTTTTGTCCCCCTTTCGATTATATTTTTTTTGGTACCAAACGTTTTTGTGCTGCCGTCTATGCATTATTTTTAAAGCAAAATTATTTATGTTGTTGGGGTATAGATGGTGCTTCCTTTCGTTTCACAAAAGAGCGAGGGTTTAAAGACGTGCTCCCCAAGACCAGAGGAAGAGTGTCGCATCCATGGTGGCGCTCTCAAAGCTAAAGTTCAAATTGCCTTGCGGACAAATTTTTTAACAAAAGTAATACATAAAACTGTCTAATGTAAAGTCAACATTTACAGTAAACTCAAGTAATGACGCAATGACAACATGGCAGTGCCCACAAGCTGCATGCACGTGAAGAAATATCCCGATCCGAATGGATGAATGACGGTCTTCGCTCAACTGTACGATGCTGGAAAGAGTACCGATACTTGAGTGTAGCTTTCTAGGGGCTCCTTTCATTTTAAATTCCAATTCTCATTTACTCTTTTAGCTCACACCTTCATGTAGTACAGCAATGTGGGGAAGCAAGTCAAGGACATCCTCTCATGATTTCTGTCCCGGGGACACTCCTGATCTTTCAGGGAAGCTGCTTGGTTCTCTTAAAAGACAGAGGTATACACTCTTTTTTTTTCAAGTGAATGCACCTGCCGCTATTCATACTTGATGCAGTTACTGCAAAGATGAAAGCGTGCTAGGCAAGAAGGACGATAACAATACCTGGAGATGGGGAACAAGGGGGACAAAGAAGATTTGTGTTTGTCCTATTTCCGCTTGTTCCTCTGTTCCGGGGATTATTATTGTATTCATACTTCTTGCATTATTGTAAAGTTCACAATTTAACAACCTATGGTTGGCTACTGTGTTGTGGAAGTTAAAGCTATTTCATATTCAAACATTATGTGAAATACAGTAGAACCCTGCTAGTGCGTTTTTAGGCAGTTACAATAAGGAATCATGACACGAGAAAAAATGTAACTGTTAATGCCCTTGAAATAGCTATAGATGTTTCAAGAAACTATGATGTTTCAGAAAACTACATTCTCTCTGTTTATTTCACCTTAGCTTTCATGGCTTTAAAAACAATTGCCTTATTCTATGGGGTGACAATTTTCTCAACACTTTTTAACATTGTGGCTGAACTATAAGTAACGCGCTGTTTACAAACAAGCTTGCATTTGCCCACAGCAGCTATGGGCAGTGCGTGCGGCAGACATGTCTGCGCATGCGCTGTACAGAGAGCCGCACCACCGCAGTGGTGCAACGTCAGAGCCACATGTTTGTCCATAGTTGCAGTTAAAATATGTTTAAATATAAGGCTGGAAAAGTTCTTAGCCCATCGAGCTAAACCATAGCTCTCTCACACAAATCACTGCACCCTGCTTACCAGGTCAAAGCAGTGGAGCTTGATGCAATCAGCACTGCTTGAACATGAAGAAAAATGGGATGTCGTGAGAGCCTGATTCTCTTACAGTGTCATACAGGGCCGAGCAAGAAGCACAACGCAGAGAGGTAAGGAAATGAAATAAAGCAAAAGGAACAGGGTAGCCATGTGTCCTTAGTAGTCATAACGGCCACCTTGAGTGGCAGTTTTTCGGCATAAGAACCGGGAATGCAATGCACGAAGTCTGTAATTCAAGCCCATGTACACTTATGGACGTTCAACGGGACCGGTGTCCGTGAACATAACAGCCGAGAAAACATATGAGCAAGGCTCTTCTGTGCATGTCATGGAATGTGCTACAAGAATATATGTGCTGATATATGCCCATTTAAATTATGTTTTCTTTTTTCAGCTCACACCTTACAGATTTATCAGGAAGCAAGGAAAGGCAATTTTTTCACTAATTGTTTACATTTGGTCAATTATCTCAGGCTTTTGAAAACGCACTAGTCATTTTAATGACATTGCGATAAGTAAATCTTGGTTCTTTAAATTGTGCTTCAATCTTTCTTTTCTTCCCATATTGCAAGCAACCACTATGTGTATCAGGCCCTGAAATCCCACCAGCATGTAAAGGGCACTGCCGAAACCAGTGGTAAGGTCATGGATGCTATTCTTATCGCAGTTTTTCGGCTGACTAGCTGAAAGTTGACGAAACTTTGACAGTGGCGAAATGGCTATGAAGGTCGATCAAATGATGTCTTAACAACAATTACCATCCACGGCCGCCAGCCATGGATGGTAATCGTCGTTTAGATGACATCCAATTGACCTTCGTAGCTTTTTCGACACCGGCAACGTTTCGCCATTCTATAGGCCATCGCCATTGTATCGCTGTCCTGGTGCCATACTAACGTCAATTTGCTATAAAAAGCGATCAAAAGGCTTTGAAATTTATAGTCTTTTCATCTCTTTCAATAGCCGATTGATGTTATTACGGCACCAGGATAGCGATACAATGGCGATGTTCAATAGAATGGCGAAAAGTTGACGGTGGCAAAGAAGCTGCGAAGGTCAATCGGATGACGTCTAAACGACGATATCGTCTATGACCAGTTGACCAACTGCTTACAGAAACCAATTACCATTTGGCGATAATAAGTACCTCAAATGGCGCTAACCATTCTATAGGGCGCAACTCGTCTGTTCCAGAAACATTCTGCGCCATCTCACAAGGAAAAGGCTAAAAATAAATTGCGGTTGAATTATTTTCAAGCATAAACAGATGTTCCGCCTCATATTCGCTTAGCTGGATTTCGTAGATCGCAGAGATTGGCTCTCCGAGGTTTGGCGGGTATTAGATGCGCAGGCATTTCTTAGAGTGTAAGACGAGCTCACTCGAAATAGCGACTTCTGCCTTAGATCGAACCGGCATAGCGCCCGTTTTCCTCCCTCAGTAAACAACAAAACGTCGCGAGTATACCGGTGCCTCTGAGTACACGGCGGCGGCTGAGGCGAGCGGAGCGCCCTGCCGCCGCGAAGCGAACCGGAGTAAAAGAGGCGATAAATTTATCGACGCTCTTTCCTCTTTCCCATCACTCATAGAGAACCAGCCGTACGAGCTAACAGCGCAATTGCGAAGCGAGAGTCGGTTAAATTTTTCCGAAATTGTACGGAGAAGTCACATGCCCCGCCCTTCCTCGTCGTCATCCTGCACCTAACCGAACCCATGTCTTCTCCGACCTCATGCATCGCCAAACTGATGAACTTACCGACTTTATGAACTCACGCCCTCACCAAACCTTGAACTGGACCGAACTCATAAACTCACCGAACCCACGCTCCTCACTGAACCTCAAACTCAAGAGGTTTCGAGGTGTGTGAATTCACCACCCTCACCTCTCGCCTGGTCGGTGAGAGTAAGCAAGGTGAATGTGTGTACTCATGAGTGAGTTTTTCCGAGGTATGCTTACCTGACATTGATTACGTGATCTTGAGCGTTGTTAAGCCTATAAAGCTACCGCCTAAAAATAGTCTGCGCCTCGACATTGAACATGGCGTAAGCATGGAACGTCAAGGTAATGGCGTGTTTGTGTGGTCAAGCGCTGACGAGCCCTTGCCACCTTCACCGGCAATCAAAAACATGCCAGCGGCGCACCACGTGACCCTCTCTACCCGAATACAAAGCGCCGGCAACAGAGCGATTCGCCAGCCAGTTTGACTACGCCACCGCTGCCACAATGCATCGAGGGAACTTCAGTCTTTCTGCATGTGCAACGACCTTGCTGGATCTTTGCACCTGTGGAGCACGAGAGGGCACGAGCCCTCATATGTACGACCGTTTGCGTCCTGTGAACCAAAGCCACAGCGGCGTCACGCATGCGCCGAACGCTTAGTGAGATCGGTGAACTGGCGTTGTTGTTTGCCTGGGTCGCGCGTGAGCTTTGTTAACTTCTTCGATTATTTTACTGTACGATAAGCACGCTGTGTGCATCAGCAACATGCGTTCGGACTGTGAGATGTGTGCAAAGGAAAGTAGTTTCAGAATATTTTTGAAAGATTAACATTACCACAGTCCGGCACAGCTCACGTAATCTTAAATTATAAAGTTAATGGCAGGGCAGAGTTTAAAAAAAGATGAAAGGCTGCCCGCACACGCGCTAAATTTGAATTCATTTTGTTAGGATTTCCGAAAAATTGTGACCATTTTACGACCTCTACTAAAAAAACCATTTGAAATTCAAACGGTTGACCCGCTTGAATCAAACGGGTGGCAAACCGGTCGATCCGTTCGGATCAAACGTGATTATGGGATACGGGTAGCCGTTTGATACTGTAGCCGTTTGATACGGTAGCCGTTTGATACGGGTGCTCGTTTGATATGGGTGACCGGTCGACCTGACACGTGACCACACATTTGAACGCGCCATTCGGAAAGGCAAATTATTCGCTAGCCCTAAATGGGTATCGTCTGGAAGGTTGGTTACCTTAAACTTATTTAAGACGTCCCGAAACTCATAAACCTATTTATAACATGCAGGAAACACGTAAAAAAATGTGCTCCCGAAGGTGCTTGAAAATGGGCAAAAAAACAGACACAAAATATTGTTTTCGATTCTCCTAGAAGTTTATTACAACCTATTCCGTAAACAAGTACAAACGTGCAAGCGGTCTGTGAAATGTGAAGAGGCACTCTAAGCTTTTATACAACTGAAAAGATTGCAAAGCAAAAAAGAACCGAGGTAATTCTAGACTATAATGCTAGACTTTCGGCAAAATTATTCTCCCGGCTGCCGCGAGATTAGACGCTGCATAATTCTATAGATAATCTGGAAGAGTACGCGTCGAAGAACGGTCAATCGTTGCCAACAAGTAGGTTGCAGTGCACTTACCATAATAATAGCGGACTTGAAAGAAGTAATCCAAAATATATGTCGACACGGTCAAAGCAGGACAACCACACAAACACAAAAACGAGTAGGAAGGCTCCTTGAAGTTTCAACACGATGCGGCGCACAAGCTGTCATTTGCCGAACCCAACCAAACCGCAAGAATTCATGACTTCTTTGAAGAATCACTTGATGCCGATATACGCGTAGGACTTTTCGAACACTGATAGCTTTGGTGCACATCCAATACGTTGTCGAGAGACATCCTAATAAGACCGCAGGGAAAGGCGGCTGATCGAAGCAGGTGGGACGAACGAATTTCGAACTGCACAGGACAAGCAGACAAAAAACAAAAGCGGCTGCCAACGCGCCCTTGGCCGGATGTCGGAGGCTTTGCTTATCAGCGTGTAGGGTGCCCTCCTCTCCCGGGTCACGTGACAGAGCTGACCAGAGAGAAGGGAGGGGGCGAGGTCAAGGCGAAGGACACTGGGACCCCCCCCCCCCTTTTCCTCAAAAAACAAAACAAAAACACCTTGCGGTGAGTTTTTTTTTTTATTGCAGTCAATGCTAGGGGAGAGGCTGCACTAACCGCTTGTTACGCGCTTTCCCCTCTTTTCGAATTGCCACAGAAAGCTGACCGCGCCGCGTTTGCAGCCTCCTCGGAAAGCAGGCGAAGTTTTATTTATTTATTTATTTATTCATACTGCAGGCCATTTCAGGCCCAAGCAGGGTGGGACAACAAGAAAGAAAAAACATAACTAAACACAGTAAACCAACAAATGTGGTAAACACTGGAGGTGTAGCACGCTTGAACGCTGGAAATGGCGCGCGCCGGCCAGAAGCTCGGCTTGCGCCCGAGCGAAAAAAGCACCCAGCGCGAGCTCGTAATTTGACTGCTGCAACAGCGGGCCTGCTCTCGCAATGCTCGATGTTCGTGCAGCCACGTGTTTGCGCGTTACCTTCACTGAGTCTTGAATTGAGGCGAAACGGAGTCTAGAAGTATATTCTTTCACGCGGTCGCGTCCTCTGCGAGAGAGATTCGAGCTGAATAAGTAAATTGAGGCAACAAAGAACGCCAAAGTTTTAAAGTTCTGTCAAAAATATCGGCTCGGCAACGTCGCATGTTTACGTAAAAAAAAATTGTTTATTGTTGTTGCAGTATAAGCGCACATGAGCGCAATCAAAATATAAATATAATTACTTGCATTACGCGGACGATTGTAAATCGATGAACCGGCGCTCCCGGCTTTCCCGAAACAGGCTGCCACTGGTGAAACAGGCGTGCCCATGCCCCCGATCTGTACGTTCAGTATCAAACGGGCTCCGGAGAGCCGTTTGATTAAACCGGTACAGCTTGCCGGTCACTGGTCACCCGTCTGTGCAACATGGTCACCGGTTTGAGCAAACGTGCAACAACTTTGCCCGAACGAGTGACCCATTTGCCCTAACGACTGACCCGTTTGCCAAAGGAGTGACCTGTTTGCCCAAATAGGTGACCGTTATGGCTCATACGGGGGACCCCTTTGAGCCATACGGGCGACCCATTTGACAAACTGGTGACAGGTATGGCTAAACTGTTAACGGTATGAACCCGTTTACTTTCATATAGGCGCCAAATGGTTTTTTTTCAGTAGGGGAGGCCTCCCAAGAGGGCTTACCAACGTCCCTGTTCCTCTTTTATTTCTTGTTAATACTTTTTTGCAGAATGCTCAGTCTTTTCATTTAGCCAATCATTTTAAAATGTTCATGCACGTTCAAATGTGGAGCTAAATCATTATCTATTTCTTCTTCTTTTTTTTTTACAGCGTTGTAATAACACACCGCACCCCAGAACAAAGTGACACTGCACCAGCTGGACGAATTCTTGCAAAAAATGCTAGACATAATTTAATACATATCATGTTTACTTTCGTTGTTTTTGCTATATTCGTTGGAAGCACAGAGAGACATCTGTCTCAACGGCTTCGTTTTCTACTCGAACCAGCTGTCGGCGAAGATTTTTTCGTTTGGTTCGTTTTCCGGATTGGGATATTTCGATACCGGGTACAGTCTGGCAGACAAGCTGCGCGACATCTTGGAGCTCGGGCAAAACTTGTGCCGGAAATTTGCCAGCACACGGCTGAGAAGCGCCATCGAACCGCGCACACTCGTCAGACTTTAGATACACGAACGCCCTTGCCGAAGATATGGAAATATATTTTGCCGGTTAAATGATTATCGGAATTATTCATTAATATTCCAGCGCAAATTGTTTTTTGTTTGCCTTTTTTTATTTGTAGATTGCAGCCATTGGCCCTCCGAAACCGCGTATCTCTTTTCAATGAATATGCAATATCATTGAATGGGGACTGATAACAAGATGCTCGAGACGTGACGCCCCCTGAGTGTCTCAAAGGAAACTGAGGCGGTTTTGTATTTGAGTTTAAGCACTTAAATTGTCTTCATTTGGCCTCCAACATCATGAATATCGAGATTGTATTTCAGTTTGGCGAACGGCGGCTGAAGAAAATCGTTATCAAAGTACCACTGAAGCCCCTCTTTCCAGGAGCCCGACGTCATATTAGCAGTTTTGGAACCACTGCTCGCGCAACTTCAGCGACTATCAAAGCTATGCAGGCGCACTCTTGCTATTTAAAAAAAAAAGGCAGTGAAAGGTCCCGACTGCTGTCTGTGCGGGGGATTAAACCCGGCAAGCTTGTAATTACACGCACTGCCCACGTGAGCCACACGCGCTTGGCGGCTGAAAGCTCCTTGTATGACATAACGACCGGTCGGAGGTTTTTCGTGGGTTCTCGCGCTTAGTTACATCTTCGGAGAAAACAAACGTTATATTCAGATTCACGGGATAAGAATACTGTAGAATTCACATGTTACTTGTTTTTTCAAGAACGTCTTCAGCTTTTCTTTAGGAGTGGTTCTCAAATGGAGGTCAGCAGACCCTTTGGGGATCCCCGAAGGCATTCTACACTCTTAGATCAAGGGGATCCAAAAGGAGGTAACAGACCGCCTTTAGCACCCTCCTCCCGGCCAGTGGGAAAGCACTCCGCTTGTTATCTCCCTAGGCGCAGCAGGCACTAGCGCACTCCATTAAGAATATATTGCTACAAGGTAAAGTTCGCCGCGAAGGAGCAGCAACGAGGTAAATGTTACCTCCCAGAGGGTGCACACCTGTTTGGGCGCTGCGATTGGCTGTGGAAAGGCGCTAATGAGTTCGCTAATTGGTCTCCTCGTATGATACGTCATTCTTCGCACATGCGTGAACGAGCGCCTGCCCGGTTCCGAGCGCGTTCCCCGCCGACGCTCCCCTCCGGTCATAACGGTCTTTCTTCTTGAACGTTCGACGGAGGCGTCCCAGAGCAGGAACGTTCTTTATTGTTCTGTTCGGCTCAGTCTCTTCTACGAAGTCACCGAGAGCGCTGCATTGAATTCAGGTTTAGACCATCGAAGCTCATAAAAAGCAAAAACTAGAATGACTGTTGCTTGCACTAGCGCATTTTTTAGAAGATTGACATATACCAACCAGTGACGTAGCCAGGAGCTTTTCCCGGTGTATGTGTGTGCGGGTGGAGGAAGGGGAGAGCGGCGGCCTGGCGAGCCTGGAGCTGGGCGGCCGGGCGACAAGACGCCTTGTGAATCTGGAGTCGCCTACGTTAAAGGCGCGTTCACACTGGCGATGCAATCTAGTCGCGCGATCACTTTCATCGCAAAAGCGACCATTCTGGGCAAAAAGCGACGCGGATTTGAGCAGCCGTTGCGGACCCAACTTGTGCGATGCGATTCAGTCGAGAGCAGTTGAGCCAGCCAACTGCGTTTGGAGCGAGAGTTTTCGAGAGTTCAGACGACGAAGAGCGATGACTCACTCATCGCGCACGCCAGTGTGACCATCTAATTATTTGCGATGCGATCTAGTCGCATCGCTCGACCTGCTTAATGCGCTTGAGAGCGGGAGGGGGTAGGAGGTTTTCTCTTTTCGGGGTCGTTGGCGCGTCGCGTCCGACGTTAAATTGAGGACCTGACAAAACATTTAAAAATCTCGTAAGATTGTTTTTTTTCGCAGAGCCAGCGTGATTAATTTTCACGTCGTTGATATTTGTAAAAGTCAGGTTAAGCACTAGTTTTTAAAATCAATGTTTCTTGTTTTGTTTTTTTATTTAACGAGGTTCAATAAACATAATTGTAAAACGTCACGTTACCTTGAAATACGAAATATATATATGTCTGAGCTCAATTATTCGTGCGCTTGACAAACATTAATAGTAGTATATTAAGAATTAAGGTCATTAATTTGTTACTGGCAGCTTGACTAGCAACTATACTGTTGTCTTGGTATTTTCTTTACGTGTGATCAGGCATTTTAAAAGTCTGATGATTTAGTAGGCGAGTTAGATATGGCGCAAGTTTGCATTATTTGAAGTTTATTTAATATATTTCTTTCGTCCTGCGGCAACGTTGTATGGTGATTTCGTCTAGGGTACTGAATGCCTGCTACCTTGGACTCATCTCGTGACAGTTGTTAACACTGTTTACTGCAGGTAAGCGTAGTCCGATATTTTATTTTGATTTTCTTTGTTCCCATTTGTGCACTTAAAATGGGGCTCTTGATCTTTATGTTTACTTTGTGTGTGTGCGGTTTGTTCATTTCTGAGAGAAAATTGATAGTATACTTCCCAGTAGATAAATTAGAGTAAGACACACAAGGCGCTTACGTGTAGTCGTTTTTGGGGTTCTCTTTTTTGTGTTTATGTCATTTTGTGCTGTTCTTCATGTCTAAATGAAACATACATTCAATTTTAACTCTGGCAAAGCACTTCGGCAAAATTATTTGCATATTTGCCGAAGTTCGGCAGTTCAGGTTGGCGGTTATGGGAGTCGGCTGTGGTGCTGAGGAGCTAATATGGTGTAGCGGTCTGTGATGTATGTTTTCCTCTGTCCTTGTCTTAAAGCGCAATTATGTTGTTTTTTTCACGTACAATACCAACTCGCCCAACAATCAGCATTTGTCATATACTAACCTGCTACAGTAGTTGTGCCCCTTGACTAAGATTTGTTAGTCACCTATAGTAAATCGGGGTGGCTGATTTAAACATGACTGAGTGAATACAGTGCTTCACTAATCTACGATTACCACCCGCCATGGGATAATTTTAGTCAGTGGTGGTTAGTCAACAGTTAAATTGGTCACGCCTGGTAAGTATGGTTGATGCTTTACAATGCTGGAATCAGTGGCCCATCGAATGTCTCCAAATGTCGTCTTAGAAAAATCTAATATTTCTTCACAGTTTCTTTAAATCGGGGATGATAGTGTTTCAACTTCATATCACATGATTTCACATATTGTTTGGTTCCAGGCAGGCAGTGCAATCTACCTGCGTGGCTGTCAGCTCGAGCCTAATTAATCCTGAGGCGCCCAGCTATGTGGCACTGGAGGGAGACCTCGAAGCCGCGTCGCCTGCTGAGGCAGTCCTGGCTGCATTCTGCCTCTACTTCATCTTTAGCTATGAGTACCATCACCAGTTCAGGCGCAGATTCATTGCACTAGAGTACTTAATTGATCTGGAAACACTCAAATGTGGAGTCACGTGCAACACATTGCTTTCAAACCGAAAAGAAATGCCAAAACGTTTTTTATTTTTTAATGCTTTTTATGCAGGTTTAGAATTTTTTTATGTCGTTTGTTTAATGCTTTTTTTGTCTGACATAAACATGATGGTTGATTCTGAGAGTTACAGAAGGTCAATGATATTGCTTTATAGTCACATTTTTGTAATTTCCGAAATCACAGCTTTTCTGCTTTTTCAGTCTACTTCATACTTGGTGCCTGAAAGCATTCGAGGGTTGTGGTTCCATGTTCACAGTGATTTGTGCTTGCAAGGTTTAAATACAAAATGGTCAAAACCGATTTTCGAGATTCATTTGAAGTGGATTAGATCCCTTTGGCCCTCCCGGTAGTTTGTTGTCAGCTCATTAGAAGCAGGAGATACGAGCCTTTCTTCTTTTCAAATTAGAAGAGCAAATCCCAGAGTCTGCTTTCCTCTACTCCAGGTTCATTCCACTACTGTGGATAGGACGGGCATATTGTACTGCTCTCCTTGAGTTGCAACACACTAGTCATTACTTGTCGTGTCTTGGTTTGTATTGCTGTGCGCAATATGTGTGATACAGATTCTATTTTATATCCCACTGCGTTCATTTTGATTCTGGTTTGTACAAGACTCAGTCATTTGAGTTCACTCCTGGTGAAGCTTCGCTATTCCAAGCAGTGTTCCAAGCATTCACTGTTATTTTCCAGGCAGACACTGATAGTTTATGCACGTTTTTGTGATTATTTTATTGACTGTCGTGAACTAGAGCCCTGAAAGTATTGTTCCAGGTGCCTTTATTGCGCTTAGTGGTTTCATCTGAGAACTTTTATAAGATGTCTAGTCATGCCATTTATTTTTATGCCATTTTGTTTATGACAGCCACAATAAAACAATATCATTTACTTTCAGAACTAGGCCGTCTTCATCTATTACAAGGCCCACCCTTGAAGTATGTACTATCACACCCACAAAGAGCCATAGTACCTTCCTTTTAAGGTGAAAAGTAATTCCATCAAGTGTACATTTAACCTGTAATAAGGTGGTGAACTGGGCCAGTTGGTTGCTGTTATAACAATGGGGAAAACAGCTCGGAAAGCGCGGACTACGAAGAACAAACACGACAGGACAGCCCTGCCCTGTCGTGTTTGTTCTTTGTAGCTTGCGTTTTCTGAGCTGTTTTCCTCATTGTGTACATTTAACCCGAGAAGTTGATCATAGTTTCCTCCAAAAGGAGGTAAAAGTAGCGCCCTCAATTATGTAGTCTTACCTCTCAAAAGTGTTGAAATTCCCCTCTAAAGGAGGTAAGGCTGACCCTGAAAGGATGCACTTTTAACACCAAAAGGAACTAAGGTTACCTCCAAAAGGAGGCAATGATGCACCCAACCCAGGGGGAAAGTTTGCACCCTCGTTGCAGAGGGTAACGTTACCTCAAAAAGGGGTTACCC
>JAZHYW010023777.1:0-121370 GCA_037355805.1 Ixodes ricinus
GACAACAACAAGATTCAGAAAGGTTCAGAGAAAAGCTTTTCCTGGCCTTATTTTAAAGTGAAGAACCTATCACAAAAGTCAGTCTTATAGAAGATATAACTCGTCGCACCTGGAAACAAATCGCGAGACTTGCCTTTATTTTGCCATGCTGACGCTCCCCGACGGCACAGCATTTCGGAATCCCTGCTGAAGCAGATGCAGTAGGACTCGCGTCCATCCATCATCATGAAGTTGTCCTGAGAAAGAAAGCAGGTTACATAGTATATCACTCTGCTGTGCTTCAAGATGAACATACTTCTGCTAGGTTGCTGAGAGGAAGCACGGGAGGGGTTGTAAATGGCCAAGTTGAGCACATACGCACCACACAACTATCATGTTTCGGCCCATAACTCCAGCACCTCCCATTATAAATGGTGAGTTTTCACTAAAGAAGTTGGTACACTGATCGCATTTCTCTGTACAGCAGGCACGGCTGAACTGCATTTGTTGGGTTCGAATATATGATTTGGATTGTGATATAGTATGTTCAAGTGGGAGGTACCTGCAATAATGAGATTGAACGAGAAATATAACCCCCTCAGCAGATTTGTATTGTTGTGCCAGCTGTCACTTCTCTTTATGCATTTCAAACTATTGCAAAGGGGGTTACAGTTCAAAGGTACAAATCAATTTCTTTTTCCCTTTCTTTATTATGTTCATACTTTTCAAACACCTGCTGGCATTAGCTGTGAAATAAAAGTTTTAGCATTTTCTGCACTTTATTGAAGGCAGGATGATAGTGTATTTATTTGTCTGCAACAATATGGAAGAACAAGGAACCAAAAAGTACAATGTCAGAAAATAACTGTTTAGCGAGGGTAGCGGACATTTCATCGAACGCCGTTTCATCGAATGAATGGATATTTCATCGAACGCCAATTCATCGAACGCCGCTTTCATTGAATCGCTAAGGGCCGTTTCATCGAATTTCTCTGTACCGAGTTTTGGGGCATAACAGTGCTTTATAGATGTTTTACCTTGCATTTGTTAAGACTAAGGTAGTCACTTGTGAAATTGTTTTGAAGGTGGAGTCAAATTACTAGAAATAAAAAACAATTGGTATAAAAAGAAATAAAAACCAATAGGTATGCGACTTACTGAAAAGCTTTAACTCATGTACACGACTGAAACCATGACACCTGCAGGTAAAGGACCGACACTTAAAACACTTTTAAGTGTCTGTGTCATTTTGCACGGCTCTCTGGGGGATTCAGTAATGTGCAAGTCTACACCAGCTGGTTTGCACTCTTACGCTTAGTTCAAGGTTTATTCGCGGAAAGCATTTAACTGCCAGGACAGCACGCTTATAATATAACAATGCTCTGCCAGGAGACCACGCGAAATAAAATATAACGATACTCTGATTATCAACTTTATGCTCAAATTAAACTTTTTTTTCTTTTTTTCTTTTTTTTTAGTTTTTAATTTTTTTAGAGACAAAAGCTGCACAAAGTGTTTGCCAACAATGTTCGGGCTACACCCGGACTGGAACCACCTCCCCCTCACCGTCATCTTTATCACCGACCCTATTGCCTATGAATGATCTTTAGGATGCTTTCTTAGGAAGGCCAACCTGCACCAGACAATGGTAAAGCCCTGAGTTAACTCCAAGAAGACAGAACCCTTCCGGATCCTCCCATAACCCAAGGTTATACGTACACGCTGTAAGACAATAAAAACACTACACGCTTTAATTGTTTCATGTGATATGGAGGAGCGGTCATTGTTCCATGGAGGCTTTCTTCGCGAAGCAGGATACGTTCACGATAGAACTTATCTCGTCACCGCATCCCTGTGATTTAAAAAAGGAGAATTAGATGACGTTGTGTATAAAAATTAAAATAAATTACAAAATGGTACCCGCTGTAACGGCGTTTGATGAAAATGCCGTTCGATGAAACGACGTTCAATGAAACGGCTTTCGATAAAAGGGTGTTCGACGAAATGTCCGGACCCAGTTTAGCGACTGCTTAGCACTGGTGTCACATGTAGCCCATGAAATGCAATGACAGACCTTTGCCAAAACCACTTTCTTTAAGAGACAGAATAAAAACATTCAAGGTTTGAAACATGGCCTGTAACTGTACCAGCATTGCTTACAAACACGAGTAAGTTACAACATTCAGTTTGCCCTTAGACAGGCAAATCCTGCTGCAGCCCCCTTGTGCTATTATAACATGCGTGTCAGCTTGTGGTGTTCCCAGTAGGAAAATGCTGTCTGTGACCGGTAAAATCATCCAACACTGTGCAACACCACATTCACGAGGAAGAAAAAGTGAGTCGGCACTACTCCACATTCCTATGTTCAACATTGCACAGAGTTCTACAAAGGACACACAGAATACGTACCGTATTACTTCTTTCAATGTAAGCCATAATGACTGAAATAGACTTCTACTGAAGTAGTCTCCACCAATGTGAAAGGCCCACTTATAGCGTGTGGCTGAGGTGGCGGATGGTGGGGGCGTTACTTGCATTTGGGCAATTCCATGTCACCATGACAAAAGGGCTGGTGCTTCGTAAGAGCGCACCGATTCCAGTTCTCACTGTATTATCAAGTTTCGCTTCCACTGGAGCAATATGGAACTGTCCACAATGCACGCGCACCCCCGCCAGCCACGGTCTGTAGATAAAAACTGGTTCTTCTTGATTTTTACAAAACCAGCCTGGAGCTTAATTCACAAGGTTTATCGTTACTATACTGAGAACACGGAGCCCTAGTCAGAGTGCAGAAGAGCTACGAACCTACTAGAAGGAATATTCAAATTGTGCACCTGGGACCAAAATGGTGCACTGGTCCTGATCAAACTCTGAAAAACAGCAGCCTAGGCACAAATACCCTTTGATATCCAACATAGCAAGCGAGAAAAGGATGCTGAAACTAACTGCAGCGAATGAAGCTACAGCCAATCTTAGATGGAGTCCTTCACTGGATCAATGGCACGGCGTAGCGAGACCTAAGAAGCATGATGCCACAAATAAAGGCCATAGTCCCACTATGTCACCCCTCCATCAAAAATAAATTAAGCTCGCATATAACCAGAACTAGGAAGTTTACGATGGAGGTTTTATCACTTCGAGAGAGAACTCAAGGCCGAAGCGAAGCCTGCAAGTTTGGGGGACGAGGGGAAAGAATGCGAGCTTCACCTGGCTCTGGTACTTGAGGTCCCTGCGTATCTTGCCCGTAGTGAAGTTCCAGACTTCGAGGAAGCCGTCCACGGAGCCCGTGACGAGGAACTGGCCGTCCGGGGAGAAGCGGGCGCACTCGATGTGGGCCTTGAGCCCCAACTTGATAATGCGGGCAAGCTGTGTGGGGAGCGCTCATCCTCCTGCTCCCTGAGGGCGGCCCTGCCCCAGAACAAGTCCAGGGTGCTGCCGGGGGGCAGCAGCCCCTGGTGCTGCTGCCACTTCAGAGCCTGGCCTCCAGCAGGGCCAGCAGGCGCTGCGAGGTGCCACGCTCACCTCCCCGGACAGAGCTTGAGGCGATGTCCGTACAGGCGCCGCTCCTTGCTGCTGCCGCCCGGGTACGCCTGCAACGCAAGGCGCACCAGCCGTCTCGAGGGAGGCTCGAACGACGTCCGGCAACGCTGACCGGAGGCAAATGCGAAGCAGGGACGAGATGCGCAGGGACGGAGACAGCACAAAGATAGAAAACGTGCTTCCGCGCCAGTCGCCCAGCCAGGCTAATCTCGCACGAGCATTCGGCGTACGTCACGTTGCTACCATAACTTTGGTCCACGTTAGGCGAATGGCACTTCTCATGCTCCCGAGCGCGAGCTGAGTTGACACATGTGCAGAGAAGCTAGAGTTCCCTCGATTCATTGCAGCAGCAACGGCGTAGCCAAACTGGCCAGTGAGATGGGCCTATTGCAATAAGTACGGAAATGACTGCGACGCTAGTGAAAACAAAAACTGGAATAAAAATTATAGAGCCGTTGGAAGTGACAGTTTAAAGTGGGTGTACCCGACTTTTTCGACCTCGAAGGAACACCCATACGTACCTATCCTGGTTCCGGCATTGCTGCGGTAAAGTGGTGGAAATGCCTACGAACCTTGTAAGCAATAATGTGGATACTAGGATGTGTTTGGCTTATAGGTACACGTTAATGGGTGGCTCAGATGTGCAGAAATTGTGGTTAAAATAAAGAAAAGGAACACTTTACCTAGGGGTGAGGAAACTTTGGGAGCTCGGAGAACCCTTGAGGGTACCCTAAGAAAACCGCAGGGTTCCCGGAACCCAGTTGGAGAATTCATCTTTCAGAGCCCAACAGCTTGCCCACATCTCTAGTCTCCACTCTAAAAAACAGGTGATACTTGTCTTGTTTCAGACTATGTTTTATAGCATCTTCGATCAACTCGCACCGGAATCGCCCTGAAACCAGCACAGTGCACAGCGCTCCTTGGTCGTGCAGCGCGAAGTCGGTGCAACATCGAGGACGAACTGCGCCGCGCCGTCGCACCGCGGCAAGCTCCACCTTGCGTCACTTCGCGTTTTGTTCGTTTTTCTTGCGTAGGTCAGCGCACGGTGCCCGTCTGCTGTTAATTTCTCCTATTTTTTCCTCGCGGGTTTGACGGTCCCACACAAATAAACATCGTGGACGTGATTGTCGATGGGGTCACGAAGCGGGTGACAATTCCACATGTATATGTTGCCCATCATTGTTGGTTCAAGAAAGAGAAACACCAGATAATAGCCGTACCTCGCTGTCATCGAAACACCTCGCGACGCTTTCCACGAAGTTCGTACCTTTCAGGCGCTCCTTGCCACCGCAGCAATCGCCGGTAATCGCGGCGATGGTAAGAAGCTCGTCGTCTCGCCGTCAGAAGAGCTGAGGAATTCATCTAGTGCAGCTGCGAGGCGTTTTCGTCTTTGCAAGATCGCCATCTCGATAGTCTGCGCGTCTGCTACTCCCGCCATCTTCTCGATTCCCGCTCCTGGCCACAATGCCTGATGGGACTGCACCCCGGCACACCGTCAATTTTCTTGGTGCGCGTTGGGGCAACGAAAAGCCGCACCGGGAGGGTGCGCTTCGTTGATCGAGGACGTCTGAGTGCGCACCGGTGCACTTGATCGAAGATGAAGGGGCGCACCTCGGTGCCCCGGTGCGCACCGGTGCGGATGATCGAGGATGCTATTAGTTTCTTGTCACAATGGTCTGGAATTGTTGTTCGTGCACATAATCAGGTGGAGCTGCCGATTGAGGGAAAGAAGACACGCAATAAATACTGGGGCACCTCCTGGGGGTCGAAGTATGCAGAGCGAGCCAGCAGGTTCTCAAGGTGGATGTATCTCTCGGGCTCCTCCTGCTTCAGCTTGATCATGGGTCTGTCTGTCTCAGCAGGGATCGAGCTGCACCCAGCTCTCGCAGCTCGATGAGTTCCAGCACCACCTGAAAGCAACCGTGCGCAGCTCGTCAGAAGCATTTGAGTTTGTGCTCTTACTTCGCAAAGCAACGATAAAGGCGAATTAGCTCTACCTGTAAAAGGCAAAATACACTGTGAATAAAAGCATGTTTTACATATGTGCAATATAATCCTCTTAAAACTGTTATCCCAAGCTGGTGATTCTTGTAATTCAGTAGGCTGAAAATGCATTGACTATTCTTTCTTTTTCATAGATTTAAAGCCAATTTTGAAACATTGAAAAATTGGGTTCTATACAGACAACAAGACATTTTCATGCTCTATTTTATAAATCGGGATAAAAATTGTTTAGTTATAGCTTTTTCCAAGAGGAAATAAACCAGATTTTGGCAAATTTGGATCTTTGGAGGTAAAATTCACCGAGTGTCTGCAAATGCCACCACTGTACAAGTTTTGCTAGAGCAGAAACTCTAACAACAAAACCATATCTTTAATCTTCACTTTTCTCATTTCGATTTTTAGCCTTGCATGGTGCAGCAGACATGCAAACTGTAATTCTACCCTCTCTTTCACCTCCGTCTGCGATTAAGCTCAGACAGACTTTGGACATTTTCATTAGTAGACTGCCAGCCCAGTTACAGTATGTGGGGATAACAACCGACTTTTTCCCAAGCAGAAACAAGACAATCAATCTCGAAGGTGACTGAGACAGGACATACAAGAATATTATTCGAAGCTTAAAGAAGAAATTGGTTGCATGAATGTTCACATGGCAGAAGTGAGTCTCAAAAAAAGGAAGCTAACTCGTGCCTCAGCTGTAGAGGGACCTTCTGTAAAATACCGAATATATGCCTATACTCTGTTTACCTAAATGTCAAAAATGGCAATAAGGGAATGCCCATAAGTATAACGTGAGCGCCTTGTTAAAAACACTCAATCTCTACGAGTGCTTGTACAACCAGGGGACCAATCAGTTATGTACAAAGCATAACACAAAGCATATCGCCTGCTTTTTTCGCTGCAACTGACCACCAAAAACTACTGGTAGCGTGGTGGGGGTGCACTCATTCGGGGCACCAACCCAAGTGGTAAAGGCGGTGTCTAGAGGGATACTTCAACGAAATTTGAAATATTCCCGTCGTGTTCAAAAATAGGTTGAATATGATCCACAATATCCGTAAATGACAATCGCCCGTTTGTATTTTGATCCTGGTGGCTGTATTTTTCGTTATAAACGGCCCACTCTGGCAAGCGCTCGGAGAAGGCCCAGCGCAATCGTGACGTAAATCGTCTCAAACGAGCAAAGCCAGGCAAAGCTACGGCGAGGCTGACGTCGAGAGGATGGCCTAGTCGTTCCAGCCACCGAAGCGGCTGCTTTTGTACGAATTTTGAGTGACGGGTTAATCTTCTATAATCTTGTAGGGGGACAATAGCGACTTCTGCGACACACAAAAAGGATTCTCGGAAAGAGGGGAGTTCCTCCTTCCCCCTTCTCTCGTCGTGGCCGGAGGCGAGACGATTTCCGTCACTAGCTCTCAAGGTTCCTAGACGAGCATTACAAACGAGGCGTTAGCGACATCCACCAGGTGCTCTTTGCTAATCGTTTAATTCGTTTTAAAATTCTTTTCGAGACTTTTTTTAACAAGATATTGGTATGTTCCATGTGATACTGCTCTTTTGGACACATATAGACCAAAAAATGAGCGCCGAAATTTCGTTGTAGTATCCCTTTAATACCCCGTCTGAGTGAAATAGAAAGATGCACCAAGGTCATGTTCGCGTCAACTGTGTCGTTTAGGCTGCATGAGCAGATTCGCCCTTCAATGTTTTCATAAGAAAAGTTTTCGAGCCTTCAGCTATTATAAAGGGAATGCAACATATTGCACTGTTTATGTTGCTCAATACTGTTTCACTGGCTGTGGTTTTTTTGGCACCTTTGCCAGATAATAGCTTCTGATTTTGAGCAACCTACCATGTGGTGTGCATTACAATCTGAAACATGCACAAAAAAATCTGGTTTCATTCAAATCCTTCTATCTTCAAACATACTGGATAAAACCAGTTATACTTCATTTCATGCAATGCGACTCATAAAGGTATCACAGCATTGAGATAACTTGCAGTTCATTGGTCACTTAAAAGTGTTCGCAGTGTCTAGCGTTATGTCCGACGGAACCCGAAATAAAAATTAAAGTTACGTCCGACGTAACTTTACGTAAGGATTCGAGTTACGTCCGACGTAAGCCAATATGTAAATTAAAGTTACGTCCGACGGAACTCCAAATAAAAATTAAAGTTACGTCCGACGGAACTTTACCCCAAGGTTTCGAGTTACGTCCGACGGAACCCGATGTGAAAATTAAAGTTACGTTCAACAAAACCCGAAATAAAAAAAAAAATAAAAAAAATTTACCCCCATTTGCTGCTTGTTTTGATTTGGATGAGTTTCATACAGGTGTGGTTCGTGTGATCACTACTGCGTTGTGCACGTTAAAAGCAGTACGTTAAAGACCTCGTGATAGCGGTTGTACGGCTAACTTTCTCATCTACAGCTAAGAGACAAGTCACCCGTGGAGGCGTACTAGCATCAAAACTGTCTAATCATACGAGCAACACGATTTTTCTAGATCAGGGCTCATATAGGGGGCTTTAGACGCGACGATGGGCCCTCAATCTGTCGTACGAACCAACACCCCAACACTGATATCTCAGGGTCTCAGCAGACTCAGGCTCGCAGCACGCGTGCTGCAATTTCCATTTTAATAATGTTTTTTTTTTTTTTTTGTGTCGTGTCTATGAAGAAGTGGTTTCATATCGAAAAACAGATCGGAAAAATAAATCCTCTTAAAGGAGAAAAAGATTGCTGAAAGGAGAGGAAAAAGAAAGTGCATGTAACAGGAATCGAACCCGCCCGTCCTATGCAGCCTCTACACACGAGGAACACACTCCAACCCCCTCAACAAACCCGGAAGTACGAATAGAGTCGCGATTTTGACCAATTAACCAACGCTGCGTCGGACGTAATGCAGAAGTAATTAATAATATTTTTATGTCTACGTCGTGTTTCTGCCACAAAGCGTAACATTCAATAAGGTTCCGTAGGTTACACAGGCCGTAACTTGTTTCAGTTACGACGGACGTATCTTTTTGGGTTCCGTCGGACGTAACGTTGCTCTTTATTTCGAGTTCCGTGGGACGTAACTTTAATTTGTATTTGGAGCTTTGTCGGACGTAACTTTAATCTTCATAATGGGTTACGTCGGACGTAACTTTAATCTTCATATTGGGTTACGTCGGACGTAACTTTAATCTTCATATTGGGTTACGTCGGACGTAACTCAAAACATTGACGTAAAGTTACGTCGGACGTAACTTTAATTTTTATTTCGGGTTCCGTCGGACGTAACGCTAGACACTGCGAAAAGCGTTTCCTAAAGAGGCCAAATTAAAAGCAAAAACAATACATACTATCGCAAAATGAAATGACGGTACACAAAGAAACTTCAATTATGGCAATACTGTGTACCATGTATTAAATACGTAGTACCACGGCCTGTCACCTACCCACCCAAAAAAACGAATGAACAGAGTTATTTCTAGCATCACTTGGACTAAAAATAGGAGATACCTGTTCATAGAGGTCGATCAATTTCTTGTCTGGAAGTTTGAGCGACTGGACAACTTTGAGGACTGTATCCCAGTGACCGCTGTGAATATCTTGCACAAAGCTGTCCACGCTGTCGACGGTGTTCAAAGAAATCGACGTTTCTTCCTGCAAAAAGAGAGATTGAGTTGTAGGGCTCGAGTTACGAAACTTCTGTACTGGATCGAGCCCCTCCTTACCTGCAGAACTTGGAGCGTGCGGCTCAGGTTGCTTTCTTTTAGGTACTGTTGTATCAGACGAACGACACTGTAGCACAAAAACAAGAAACAAATAAAGAGTAAATATCAGCACGGGTTTCACTTCGCAAGAAAGCACGAGTCTTCGCAGGCGGAGTAGACCGTTTCGGCATCAACGGGTAAAGTAATTTATATACGCTTAATTTATTTAGTTTAAAGCGTCACGCTAAGAAGGCCCATGATCTTTAGCAACCGTTGCACCCCTGTTTAATGAAGAAATTTTACGAGAAGGTAAAACGCCATCGACTGAGCAACATTCGGAGTGCAAGGTAGGTTAACTCTAACGCTAGACACTTCGTAACTTCTAATTGTTCAATAAATACAAGTAATTAAACAAAATGGGAATATATTTAACCCGGCATCTGTAATCGAAAGATAAACCGGCAGAACCTCCTAAAACCATGAGCGTACCCGCTAAAAACAATAAAACTTTTTGTGTACGTACTCTGCCGACTCAATTTCGATCGCCATTTTCCAAGCCGCTTGCTCCCAAGCGGCGGG
Source organism: Ixodes ricinus (assembly GCA_037355805.1). Lineage (NCBI taxonomy): Eukaryota > Metazoa > Arthropoda > Arachnida > Ixodida > Ixodidae > Ixodes > Ixodes ricinus. The sequence continues at coordinate 9,805 of JAZHYW010023777.1, forward strand.
GTTCGAGGGTATTTTGTTCGTAAACTCTCGCACTCATTACACATTTTGTCCTCTTGACGCATGCGCGTTCGCGTCCGCTTGGGAAAAATCTTGTCAAAAAAAGTGCACTTTTGTGTGGGGTTTGTGCGTGTGCTGGCTGTGTTTTGACACCGTCTTCCTCTGTCGTCGGGAACGGACTCAAACATACAAAACCAGATGACAGTAGGATGCGTTCTGAACTGCTATTTTTTATTATAGTACTTTATGTAACACCATCTGAATGCGGTAAGTGAAATTTGGGAAATTCTTTCTGCTGTAGCTGAAATAAGGGTTACGATTTCGTGTTACCGTGCGCTTGTGTGAAGCTATTCACTTTTGTCAAAAAACAGATGTGTACGCGGAGATGACCCCGATATAGATAGTCCACGCGAACTTTCGCGAATTCTTCGCCTTCCCGACAAATACATCGTCGTTCGCGTTGAGTGCTTCACAGGGCTTTAGCCATTTTTAAAGGTTAAACGTCGGGCATGGGCGTCCCTTTCAACACACTGAAAACCCAATATGATCAGTTCAGATCACCTCCCAACACCTTTAACCCATAGTCCAACAACCTCGACGCGCGTCTTTCTCCTCTCGTGTTTACAAAGAGCGCTATTGTTCGTCACCGAGCGCCGGAAACTCCCCTGAAATCGTATGCGGACTGGGCATTGTTATGCTCAGCTTGTTGCCTTTAATCGGAGGGGGGATCGTTTCCTAGCTCGAAACGAACCTCTCTGGTTTCGTTTGATATATGCGCAGCTGCGAGTTTCTTCGCAGACGTCGATAATATCTGTAGAAAGGGAACAACGCGTCGCGCGGTGGTTCAAAGTTCATCAAACGCGGGCGCCTCGGTGTAATTTTCTCGCAAGCGCCGACCAACGGGACGCGTGAGTCACCGAGTTTCTCTTTTTTCGTCGTCCCAACTACACGCGAGCTAAAAACCTGGCCCGACACGCGCATTACATTGTCCCCCTCTCCTTCGCTTCCGTGCCTACTGCAATCACGCTGCTGGCGACATATCCGATGTCCGGATCCAAGCGACAAAAAGACAGCAGAGAAAAAAAATTGTAGGTGCACCGCTTGTGCAAGCAGGAAAACTGTCAGCCTGGCCCGACGTCTTGTCAACACACCTTCTGATATTCTCTAAACCCGTTGTCGAGCGCGGGTGAACGCCTCGCTAATAAAGCCTGCACGCTGCATGCGGCCTCATCGGGACCTCTATTTATAACCACTTGTGTGTATGTGTGCCGCTGCGAGCGGTCACCGCGTACCAACCTCTAGCACACGATAAACACGCGTCTCAGTTTCTCTTCCTCGAACTTGGGGCGTTGTTAATGGGCGATCGTCGAGGCCGTTTAATTCCTGAAAAGCAAGGGGTCGCGAGTTCTGGCGAGCAGCGCGTGGGAGTGTCGCCTGCTGGCACGTGAGAGGCCCGCTTCCTCTCCCAGCGCGTAGAGGGGTGGCCTACCCGTATTCCATATTGCCCTTTTCCGATTGCACCTCTGACAATGAAAGCGACTTCCTGCAAAAAACCTAGCTACTTCCTTTTTTTTTTTTTTTCGTTCAGGTGAACAGTTGTTTGTGTGACGCGGCCGTTATTGTCAGCTTATTTCAGTCGTGTGCAGTAACGCTTCGCTTGCTATCGTCTTCCTCTCCCACGCCTGTATCTCTGCCCCCAGCTTTGTGTTCAGATAATGGTGAATGTATGAAAATCAAGTACCTGTTCCTGTTTGGGCCTGTGCCAAATGTGATGGGCAATGTGCAACCTGAGTGGAAGCGTGCATTGTGCAGATTTGTGTGGGCCGCTGTGGCAAAACACACTTTCAAACCGTGCCCATACTGAAGGCCTTGTTGGACCGGTGCCTATAAAACCATAAGATCCCAAGTGCTCGGCATTGTTTTGATTTCCGTCCCATATATTAGTTGGGACAACATACACACAAATGTTAGGTGTATGTTTAAAGAGTCGGAAGTTCTTGACCCATTCTCAAGGTGAAGTGAAATTTGTTTAGTTGGACAGATGGGGTCAGAGATGTTGCATGATTATGACGTTCGGTAATTTTAGAACTGTACCTCAGTGTTTGTTTAGTCAGCTCCTTGATTATACCAAATATGTTTTGTGAACAGTAAACACACAGTCATTGATGACATGCTTTAGAAGATGGAGGATTTGAAACTCCTGGACCTAGAAACATTTTACAGTTAACTCGTATAGCTTTTAGCTTTACAAACATTTACCCTAATTCCCATCAGGCAGTTGTATACGCTGAAAACAATCACTGAAAGCTCCACCTGGTCATAGCATCCTTTTTTTTATATATATTTTAAACACGTTGCAGAACCTGTTTCGTTCTGTAGTTTTTTTAGTTGTTTTTAAGCCAACAAAGTGGGAGGCCTGAATGTCGAATGAGAAGCATTTCTGTGTATGAGCAGAGATTGATGGCCTGCTGTTTCTATGCCACGGACTGGTCCGCTGAAAGTTCTCATCCACACCCACACATGTTGCCTTTGTAGGTTTGAAGTGCTGCCAAGGACTGCTTTTCAAATGATCAGCAGTGAGGTTGTACATAAAATTGTTACTAGCAATCTTACCGGAGATTTCTACCAGTGACCGTGAAGGTTGTAGGAAAATAAATATGCACCTGTCTTTCCCCAGATCGGCTATTCAACTTGCAAGGTCATTTGTTTATTCAGACCATTGCACCTAACAAAGACTATGTTGACAGAAAAAAAAAGCATACCGGCTCATTTGTTTTTTTTTTTCTCAGACACAATAGCTATAGGCATGAGGAAGTTCCTTGGTGCATGTCCAAGACGTTTTGTGGACTTTCACTTGCAAAATGTTTCTTTCTGGAGAGAAAGCATTGTTCTTTACAGACAGATTTGTGCCTCTTGTTTTTTGTCTTTGCAGCACGCAGACTTAATAGGTTCGTAAGGCACTATGAACCTTTGATGTACAATCACAATGACGTCCACGAACGTCACGTCCGCATCAAGCGGTCGCCATTTGATCATGACGCTGCTCTTCACCTCAAATTCCACTCACACAACAGGTGACCTCCCGCTTCCTGCTTGCCTTTGTCCACCTACTGGTCTTTGTTTCGCTCTTTCAGCGTTTTTATCTCGAAAGCTAAATTTACCTCTGCTTCAGCTGTTATGTTACCAGCTTGACGTGAGGAGTGATGCCTGTGTTGAGAAGCTCCCATAGATGGTCAGCCTAAGACGAGTTTGCAATAGATGTGGATAACTTTTGCAAAGAGACTAGTGGCTTTTGCCGTACTGGCTTAGGCAGCTGAGCCAGAAATATATGTATTGCTCAACAATAAGTATGCAAGTCTTAGAAAACGCTTTTTAATGTGCTATGTCTATACAGAGACATCTTAAGTGTCTCTGAGTTTTGTTTTATAAAATATGTTAAAATTTTCTGGATTTTTTGTATTTAAGGGCTTCAGCTTTGTGCTTCCAGTTTATCGTTGCCTTCATGAGCATGTGGAAATTTTCAGGGTGATTGCACCTATAGACAGAAAAAGATACGAAGGCAGACTCGCTTAGATATCAAGGTCAAAGTCTCATTGCATACGTGGCAGATTATTATACAGAGTGCTACATAAAACAAAGGTAATTTTTTTTTTGAACCAACTACATTGCACAGAAGAAAAGATTGATGCCCTACGAGTCACTCACGGTGCATATTTAGGGAGGTGAATAGTACTTGGGATATTTGTTTTTTAACAATTAAGTTTTTACTTAGTAAAGATTAAAAAAAAGATATTTCAATTCTAAACTTGCCAGGCATCATTGAAAACCATTAAATAAGCCACTTGTAGAAAGATTTAAAATGCACAAATTCAATGGAAGAAAAAAATGAATGTGCCATTGTGTTTTGGTGAGACTGAAACCTTGGATGTGTGTTCAGATTTGAGGGGTAGGAGTTTGGGAATTGGTAAAGCAAGCATTCCTCTATTTGAAGCGGTTCCTGCATTTTTACTCACACAAATGTTAAATATTTAGTATTTACTAACCGTTCCATGATCCCGAATGCTATGCTCTCCTTGAAATAGTTTTTTTTAGCAGTGACGTGTGTGTGTGTATATATACAGGGTGTTTCACGAAAGGTGGATAAATTCGATATTGCGAAAACTATGCGTCGCAACAAGAAAAGACTTGTGTCGTTTTGGTCCTGGGACAGGGGCCTATTTAGGAAAATTATTAAAGTACGGGATACTTCGATTGTTAATTATTTTTCCGTAATTAGCTGTTTTAATATCGTGTTTAAGGGCATGGTTTCAATTAGAAAATTGCCCAGCATCATCAAAAAACCATAAATCAACAAATTGCAGAACGATAGAAGCACGCCAGCATTTTACGGCTTTCTGAAAAACCGCACAAATTTGACAAGTTTTTAAGTTTCGGTTTGCTATCGGAGCGCATCTCCGCCAGCGGCACCACGCCCCGTTTGGAAATAGTGCAACCAGCCTCTGCTGCGTCACGCGATGACAGCGCAGCAGAGGTTGGTTGCACTATCTCTCCACGGGGCGCGGTGCCGCCGGGGCAGAGATGTGCTCCGATAGCAAACCGAAACTTAAAACCCGTCAAATTCGTGTGGTTTTTCAGAAAGCCGTAAAATGCTGCGCGTGCCTTCTATCGTTCTGCATTTTGTTGATTTATGGTTTTTTGATGATGCTGAGCAATTTTCTAATTGAAACCATGCCCTTAATCGCAATAATAAAAAAGTTAATTGCGAAAAAATATTTAACAATCTAATTATCCCCGACTTTAATAATTTTCCTAAATAGGCTTCTGGCCCCGGACCAAAACGACACAAGCCTTTTTTGGTTGCGACGCGTAGTTTTCACAATATCGAATTTGTCCACCTTTCGTGAAACACCCTGTATGTATATGGGCGGTTTCATTTGGATTCAGGCAAAGAGTGGCAGTCGTATTTTTTATTTTGCTTCAAATTTTTATATTTTGTGGAGCATGTTCCTAGAAGAACAATCCTTTTTATTTTCATGTCCTGACATGATTAGTTCCTGAGAAAAAAAAATCTCAAAGACGCGGGAAAGAACTGCGAGGTTTTGACGATTGTCGCGTGTGGCGTATTTAAATCACTCTCGATCTTAAATTATTGAAAAGAGAACGTCTATATTTTTTAGTGTGATATATAGGCATGTAGGTAAGCCGACATTTTAACTGCTATTTATTATTCGTCGCTCCAATTTTTGTAAAAATCCCCAAACATGCCTCCGCGAACAACTGTGACCTAAAATGGGGATTTTATTTTGAGTCGACTATGTTTATTATCGCTTTTAAAATATTACCACGTGTAAAATCATTCATCGCCTTCCAAATTAAGCAAAGTTCGTGTTTTTATCATGTACGAGTACTGAGAAATAAATTATGAAACAGAGAGGGTTTTCACTTTTTGTTTAACTTCAGCACGCTGTCTAAAAAAACCCCATTTTTAATTTTTTTCTTTTTCTGGCGTTGCGTTCTCTTCACACCCTTCTTTTAGCCAGAATACATTTCGTTAATAGTATTTGCCTTGGTTTTGAGTTTCAAGCCTCTAAAAATGCTAAAAAAAGAGCAAATGCCGATGGTGGGATTTAACGATTTTCGTGTGTGGCGTTTTTGAACCACTCTCAATGTCAAAGTATTCAAAGAGAGTTTCGAAATTTTTTCATTGTGATATATATGCAAGTCAGTAAAACGGCATTTCATCTACTATTTATTATTCGTCGGTCCAATCTTTGTAAAAATCCCCAAACATGCCTCCGCGAACAACTGTGACCTAAACTGCGGATTTTTTTGTTAGTCGTCTATGTTTAGTTTTGTTTTTAAAATAATACCACGTGTAGAACCTTTCATTGCCCTTCATAATATGTAATATTTGTGTCTTAATCACGTACGAGTACTAAGAAATAAATTATTAAACAAAGAAGGTTTTCACTTTTCGTTCAATTTCAGCACACTGTATAAAAAAAAAACATTTTTAATATTTTTCTTTTGTTTTTGCTTTGTGTTTTTTTACACCCTTATTTTATCCAGAATACATTCCGTTAGAGGTATACGCACTGGTTTTGAGTTTTTAAGCCTTTAAATATGCTGAAAAATAATTTGGTTCTGTTTCAACATGAATTTAGCATTAAAAATATAAAATTTCGCATTTAAAAATTTAGGTTTCCAATAGAGAGCGTATTTTACTCTAATGTTTCAAAATATTATACTTTGATATTTCTAACGTAGTATAGATTATGTAGCGCATAGGGTTTAGGCTTGAGGCCCCTCCAATCTCGGCACCGGCAGAAATTGTCTGAAAACCCGCTCCCGGCAGTTGCGATTTTATAGTGTTTAGACGTTTGGAATTGAAAACTTGATATTATACGCCTAATGACATTCATGTTTTTGATATGAGTATTTATTCAACGTCCCTCAGATTATTATAATAAAGAATAAAATATACAGCTATAACCCATTAACCCACCATCAGCATTTGCTCTTTTTTAGCACATTTAGAGGCTTAAAACTCAAAACTAGTCCATATAACTCTAACAGAATGTATTCTGGCTAAAAGAAAAGTGTAAAAAACAAAACGCGAAAAAAATAAAAAAATATTTTTTTTTACTTTTTTACAGTGTGCTGGAATGAAACGAAAAGTGAAAACCTCCTCTGTTTCATAATTTATTTCTCAGTACTCGTACGTGATTAAGACACAGACTTTACATAATATGAAAGGCAATGAAAGGTTCCACACGTGGTAATATTTTAAAAACAAAACTAAACATAGTCGACTGACAAAAAAATCCGCAGTTTAAGTCACAGTTGTTCGCGGAGGCATGTTTGGGGATTTTTACGAAAATTGGATCGACGAATAATAAATAGTAGATGAAATGTCGTTTCACTGACTTGCATATATATCACAATAAAAAAGATATCGAAACTCTCTTTGAATACTTTGACATTGAGAGTATGTTCAAAAACGCCACACACGAAAATTGTCAAATCCCACCATCGGCATTTGCTCTTTTTTAGCAATTTTAGAGGCTTGAAACTCAAAACCAAGGCAAATACTATTAACGAAATGTATTCTGGCTAAAAGAAGGGTGTGAAGAAAACGCAACGCGAGAAAAAGAAAAATTAAAAATGGGTTTTTTTTTAGACAGCGTGCTGAAGTTAAACAAAAAGTGAAAACCCTCTCTGTTTCATAATTTATTTCTCAGTACTCGTACGTGATAAAAACACGAACTTTGCTTAATTTGGAAGGCGATGAATGGTTTTACACGTGGTAATATTTTAAAAGCGATACTAAACATAGTCGACTCAAAATAAAATCCCCATTTTAGGTCACAGTTGTTCGCGGAGGCATGTTTGGGGATTTTACAAAAATTGGAGCGACGAATAATAAATAGCAGTTATAATGTTGGCTTACCTACATGCCTATATATCACACTAAAAAATATAGACGTTCTCTTTTCAATACTTTGAGATCGAGAGTGATTCAAAAACGCCACACACGACAATCGTCAAAACCTCGTAGTTCTTTCCCGCTTCTTTGAGATTTTTTTCTCAGGAACTAATCATGTCAGGACATGAAAATAAAAAGGATTGTTCTTCTAGGAACATGCTCCAGAAAATATAAAAGTTTGAAGCAAAATAAAAATACGACTGCCACTCGTTGCCTGAATCCAAATGAAACCGCCCATATATATATTGACTATCTTTTTTTTGTGTGATTTATAATTGTTTTACACCCTGGATAAGGCCCATTAATGTTGGAAAACTGCTTGTTTGATTGTGAAAGGCAGTCACCATTGATTGGCATAATTATCTGTTCTGCTCATTCGGAATTTATTTTTCTCCACCATCTTTACCTTTTAGTGCTGTTCACTTTGCTGATTCATTGTTTTAGCTTGAGTTTTTATTAGACATACCTAAAAATCTCTTTCAGTTTTTGCTTTATTTGTTTAATAGAAAGTGGGAGACAAATGTATTGCAAATGCCTCTGCATATTTTTTTTTTTTCATGAAGTGAATTTTTGGTTGTTTAATCACATTACATGTTACTAAAGCTTCTAGTTCTTTTTTAACTTCTGGATATATTTCTGTATATACATTAGTTAATTGATTGAACAGCACTGATGGGTATTGCATGAATAGACCGACCTTGCTAGATGTCCTCTATGCATGTTGCCAAAAGTAGTCTCCCCTCATCATTTGCCATTCTTTTGTTTTTTTTTCTGCTCATCGTTTTTTCTTCTTTTTTTTTTTTAATCTAGTTCCACAGAGCGCTTGTTTTTTGGGTGTTTGGTAACTGCTCCAGCACTGGAGATGAAACATGGGCCCAGATTACTTTATCCAGCACAGTTTTTTTTTTTTTTTTTTTTTGCTGGGATTGTTTACAAGATGGCTCAGGTTACAAGAGAGTGAGCTGAGTTTTCAATGACATGTTTTTGGATGAATCTCCAGCCCAATGTAGAGGTTTAGTCAATCACAGTTTCCTTGTGCTTTTACGTTTCTAAGGATGTTAAAACTCGTAGTTCTGGATGTGTTGGCAGTGCATTAAAAGTTTGCATCAATGTGCTCAGATGATAGTGGAGGCTTTAGTAATCATTGCCTTCGTTCTAAAAGATCCAGCTGAAATTGAGGCGCTTAGGTAATTTGAGAACCATGTTACGAGGATTTAATGGACAACTGACATGGTGAGGCTTTCTTTTTTATTTTTCTCCTGCTGCAGGCATTTTCATCTCAGGATAAAACGGGACACGTCGGTATTCAGCAATGACCTTGTGATAGAATCGCACGACAGGAAGCCACTGGATGTGGACTTGTCAAACATTTACTCTGGACATTTGTTGGGTGAGTATTTCTGGCTCATTTAGTCTCATCATAAGATGCCAGACAAGTACCCACTCTAAATCATGAGAATGAGTATGATAAAGTATTGGGGTGTGTATTTGTTTAAGTAAAATTTGGATTTCCTGTACATGCTCTAGTTCATAGTTGGGTAAATTACTTTGTAAAGGCAATTTAATTAGTTACGAATATTTTGCTTCAAAAGTATCAATGATAAAACAACTGGGTTGGATCAAGAAAAGAAAACCCAATTTTTTGGCCCGCGTAAATAAGCTATGCATTGCAGAAAGCTAAAACGCTTTGAGAATGTGACGCTAGCGGTACTGATAAGATGCAAAAGTTTGAGCACGTGACATTACCTGGATCTCAAATGATAGAAACGAAAATTAAAATTTCTCTATGAGCTAATGTCCACCTATGCGTTATATTCATTAACCAAAATTCGAGTTTGCCTGTAGCGATCATGGCAGTGAAAAAAAACTTGTCAGCAAGATAGAAATTAATATTGTGTTTCGGATTAAGAAGTTTTTTCACTGAAATAAATGCTACCGGCACCCACAGTTTCACTTAGTTCATTAATGATGTGGTAAGGGAGCAGAGCTCTGAGTATGATAGGAGTCAGTTGCTTTACTACTTATTATAGCAGCCCAAGTAAAATTGATAACTAGTGTTAGTAGGCATTAAAAGAATATACCTAATATAAGCTCGATCTATTCATTGTTTTGTAAATGGGCAACATGAGTCATGAGGTATTCAATGTACGTATCTGTCACATTATTTTTTTCTTTTTTGTCTTCATCTTACAATGGAAGGTGCTTGAACTTTAAACAGGGCACCTTTGACATTTGCTCAGCTGTGCATACACATTTGATGACCTGGCACGGTCTTTGTGCTTCCAAAGGCTCTCAAGTTACCAGAAGGGCACGTTTGCTTACCTCGGTTAGCCCAGAAGATCCCCGTGGCAGTTTCGTCATCAGTGCGCACCCTCACTTCGTTAATGCAGGTGACCCCTCCAGCCATGTGTTCGGAGCCCTGCACGGCGGCGTCTTCGAGGGCGCATCGAGACGCCCACGGGACACTTCTACGTGGAGAGGTCGGAGAAGTATTTCGACGACGTCAAGCCGTACCACTCGATCATGTATGCCGCAAGCGACGTGGAACTGCCGGACTCCGACAACGGCACCCATCCTGGCTGCGGCGTCGTGGATGGTGTCAAGCGGTGGATGGAGAAGGTGTCGACCAGTGCAGTGCCAGAACAGAGTGTGCGTAACTTGATCTGCTTCCCGCTGCTCTGTTCTCAGCCTTTCCGAGCAGCCTCGCTGAATGTCTGATTTTCATATTTTACTATTCTGAGTTTGCTGAAAGGCAGTATTTTCGCTCTTCATAGATAGTGTGGTGACTGTTTCCACACCCTCAGAAGGTATGGCTGGCGATTTAGATAACTGAAGCTCCACGATGCCCAGGGGCTGGGAAGTTGTTTGAAGTTGCTGCTAGATTAATGGCAAATTTTGTAGTGAAGTGCCTTATCGACAGATCTCGGTAAACTAATCCATAAAACGGTTTCCCACTTTGCCACTTTGTCAGTTGTGCATCGTCGACAGCCACTTTTTTTTTCTGTGGAAAGACAAGTTTCTTAAAAATGACCACAATTCCTTGCTTCCTTTGCTCACAGTTTCCACTTTTAAGTACTGCTGCCATTGCATCCCAAAAGCAGCATGATCTGGTGTACAAATAAGTTAATCTCCATTTCAAACGAAAAACAGCACCAAAATCTTTTATTATGCTTTCTGCAGGCGCCCTGTCTGCCCTCAAAGCTGGTTTTCCCCTGAGATCTTTGGTTGAAGTGGCAGAAAGCTTAATAAAAAAGGTTAAAGGTAATCAGAAATCAAACAGTGATCGACCGACTTTCAGGCCTGTTGTCATTCATATATGCACAATGTCACGCACAATCTAAAAAGGTAGCCCGGCGCTACAATGTTCCAGTAGTTTTTTCAGTGCCCAATAAGATGGCGCGACTTTGTCGCTAGATAAATTCCCCACAGCCTTCTTCCGATCTGTGCACTGCTAAACACCGAAATAAGCATGTTGAATGTGCCGCTGGCGTCGTCTATGAAATCCCCATGACGTGCAGGATGACATACAGGGGCCTGACGGGCAGGTGCGTGAATGATCGCACCCACGAGCACGCTGCCTCTACAAGAACGATGCCCTCGGGGCATTTTACAATTCATTGTAATAGATGCTCGAGCACCCCGGCCTTCAATGACACTAAGATTTTGGCTAGATACGAAGATAAAGTGTCGCGAGAATCACATGAGGCATTTGAAATTAGGACCAGGGAGAAGTGACACGTCCCTATCTTTATCTACAAATGAGTTTGAATATCTGAAATGTGGGCTGAGTAGATAAGGTTAACAAGGTTTTTGTGGCTATATTAGCTTGTCAATTTTCAATAAACTTCAGTTGAGAGTGCGCCTTGTCCTGTTTCTCTTCGTCTGTGTCCGTGTTTCTTTCGGCGCTGTTTTTCGTTTGCAATGATCCAACTGGCCCAAATCTCCACCTTATTGCAGTTTTGATCTCCATTTGGGACAATTTGTTGTCTCCAGTCCCTAGGGGGCTAGGTCCCTAGGGGAACTAGCGACCTCCAATCTCTAGTCTTTGTGACGTTGCATTAAAGTGTACTTCCGGGCATCCCCCGCAGGTGCACACGCCCAAGCCGCGCAGCCCACGCACAGCGCGCTCCACGTCCGGGGCCGAGTCACACGCAGGAGAGGCCCCCACGCCAAGTACCTGCGCAGTCCCTCGGGGGCCCTGGCTTCCCCGGCCAACTACCTGCCCAACCGGCGAGTGTGCAACCTGTTCGTCCAGACGGACACCTTCCTCTGGGACCACATTGTGAGCACGGGCAAGGATGAGATCAAGGCCCGCGAGGAGATCTCCTCCCTCATCGCCCAGCACGTGGAGGCCGCCAGCCGCATCTACCGCAGCACCAACTTTGGGGGCATTCGGGACATCAAGTTCGCCGTCCAGCGCATCAGGGTCAGCTCGGCCAGACTTCTTCTTTGGGGCTGCGCCCCTTTGCATTCCTCTCGCTTCATTACGGCCAAGTTACTCGTATCGTACCGGCATGCACTCGAGTAATTGCGACTGCCTGGCACGTGTTAAAGTCCTCCAGCCAGGTTATCCATTGTTGCTCGTTGAAGAAGAACAGAGAGCGTCGTCGTGCTACATTGTATTTGACGGAATGTCTAACCTGGGCAATTTTTTTAACTGTTATGGATGCATTTAGTTAGTGTTGGGTACATTCGGGTGTGCTATTTCCTAAGTTGTTCCGATGCACCCATTGCATATCATTATATCCACCTTACTGCCCACTTTGTCTCTTCTTGCTTCATCTCTTATATATAAACATTTCCAGCGTTTCTGTAGTGAGAAAGGGGCTCAATGGATGTGCAGCAATCCGATCAAGCAAACGATTATGGAGCATGCACACTGGTGCAGGTGCCGTGCAGCAGTCTCGCTAGTTCGGACCGAATTAACATGTACGCAGATCAGTTATTCACCTACAACACCTGCAGCCGAAGAGGACCCTCGCACAACATGCGAACGGCCCGTAACGGTGTAGGAAGGTGCAAACGCGGGTGGAAGATGGCTTAAGTAAGATTCAAGAGACCACATCTACTACATGAAAAGTACTTGTACTCCTTCTGCCCTTCCACTTTCTGTCTCACCCTTCATTTCCTTCACCTGACTGGCCCTCATTTGTAGGAGTGGCCGTACTCTTCCAGTCCCCTTTCTTTTAACACTAGCAACAATAACAACATTAGCTCATTTAGGCTCGTAAAAGTTACTCTTTCAAAGTAGTCAGTTACGGTTGCTTGAGCTAAATTGAGTGATTTCTACTAAAGTATTCCGCAATATCAAAATATGTTGTGATGGCTCGCCAACAGTATTTTCCAACGCGAAAGCTAGTGAATCACTGGTTTGTCACAGGGTGTCACAAAGCACATCACGAAATGCATCGTGGCACACGACCAGCTGTGCACCATCTTGAGAATGCTCTACCTTTAACCTTGAAATAAAAATAAATTGATGTTTGTGATTACAATATACAGTAAGGTCGGCCCGCCTTTAAAATGTGGCAACACTCATTTACGCTGTAGGTGAGAAATTTAGCCAGTGCAGTACAAACTGCTAGCCTGGATTCCATAAAAAGCCACTAAAAGAAAAACAAATGTTTTTTTTTTTAAACTAATTGTGACACGCGCTTCAAAATATAATTTTAAGCGAAAAAAAAAAAAAATTAGAGCAGTGTTGACAGCGCGAGATTTATTTTAAATTCTGCATGCAAAGTCCATGATGTCACGAAATGGTCATACACTCTTTCCACCTCAACGTGACGGCCAAGCGGATCCACCTTTTCTCCACGTGCCCGAAATGCTGAGAGCGAAAACAAGCGGAAAGGAGGTGACTACCAACTAAATCGCGTCTTGCGCCGTCAATATAACTCTAAAATTTTTTTAAATTTTGTTTTGCGTAAATATTTCTTTAAACGAATGTTTTAATTACAATATTTAAAAAAAAAGACTTTTTTTTTCTTTTCAGAGGCTCTTTAAGGGGCCCCTGAAAAGAAAAAAATGTCTTTCTATACAGTCTGGTTGAGACACGCGTGTCAAAAAAATAATTTTGGAACAATATTGACGGCGTGAGACATGGTTTGGTTGGTAGTCATTTCCTTTCCACTTGTTTTCTCTCTCCGCACTTCGGGCGCGTTCAGGTGGAAAGACCGAATGACATCTTGTTGGAGTGAATCACCATTTCGTGACGTCATGGGCTTTGCACGCAGAATTTCAAATAAATCTCTGGCCATCAATATTCCTCTAAAAAATGTTGTTGTTTTTGTTGCGTAAAACTTTTATTTTTTAACATGCTTGACCCAACCAAATAATTTAAAAACAGTTATTTTTTTTTTCAGGGGCCCTTTAAAGGTTGACGATTAGTTCGCGCTTTCCACTTTCTCCTTGCTTCCTCCTCTCCCTCCTACCCTTTCCACTGTTGCCTGTTTCCTCCTCCCCCTTCCTCCCCTCGTCCCCTACCCCAGAGCCCTGTCCATGTTCTGCCAAGCCCATGGTGGCTAAGCCATAAACTACAACAAGAAAAAGAGAAAGGGATTATGACACAGAAGAGCAACACCAACATGATTGACAAGTGGCCTCGAGTCTGTGACTTACAATGCCGTTGGCGTCAGTGCAGGCTTTTCGTCAGCGCGCCGTGCACTGGTATTTCTTATGTTCCCCTTGAGGGTGCAGCATTGCTAAATATGATTGGAACCCATTCTTTGTTTTTTAGTGCTTCATTTCGTTTTATGGGGGGATATCCATGATTTTGGAAAACACAGTCTGCGCATGCTCAACCCCACGCAGACCCTGGTTCAAAAGTTCAGAGTATGAAAACACGCAATTACGTGGTGTTTGAGCTAAATAAGCCATGGCTTCCCGAGAAGGCGAGTTTGATCTTGCTTCCCAGATGCAGTGGCAGTAGTGAGTGATGCACGACCCCACGCCGGTACGATGCACATCCAGATTGAAATGGGCAGGGGTGGGGATTGAACCCTGAATTCCGCAGCTCGAGCTTTTGCTCCAAAGGCTCCAAGCGGCGGTGCGCTAACACACGGCCCCCGACCCCCTCAATTTTTTTGTTCTCACTTCATTGTTAGAGATGGCCTTCGGCATTGTCACATACAGTTCCATAAACTATGGTTATAGTTATCTTTTTTTCCTTGACCAAGCATAACACCTGATCTTGTGCTTCTTTTTTTTTAACAGATAAATGACAGCTCTGCCTGCTATGGGGAAAGAAATCGCCGCATCAACCCGTTTTGTGCGGGAAACCTGGATGCCTCCAACTTCCTCAACCTCAACTCCCTGTCCAACCACGATGACTTCTGTCTGGCCTACGTCTGGACATTCAGGGACTTCCAGCACGGCACCCTGGGTCTGGCATGGGTGGCCTCTGTCAATGGTGGGTGGGGGCGGAACCTGTTTTCTCCAGAGGTTTTGTACTGAAGGGGGCAAGGCAGTCTCAAACATCCCTTTTTCTACTTACATTATTATAAGATAGTGTCATTCAGCTACTGTAGGAGTGGCGTAAATAGTGCTGAAAATACTTTGTCTCTAAGATTGGTCTCCCTTTAATTTCGTGCTAAATCTTATGCGTGTTCATTCTGACCCAAACACTGTATGCTCTTGCACTATCTCAGTCCCGATAGAGAGAATGTGTTACCCTTCTCTACCACTAACATGGTGTGGTAACCTTCAGGCCGTGATGGTCATTGTTGTGACCATACTTACATTGGAGAGAAGTCATTCACTCAAAAGATATGTCGATGTGTAAGAATTTCCTTGAGGTATCGAATGCCTCGAAGTATTGGCGCTAATGTGTGTCTTTTCGTATTGAGGATTTTTCGGCAATTATTTTCCTCGGGTGCTTTCCTTCATCTACAGCAGCTGTTCCTTTCCTCTTGACATTTTATTTTTTTATGGTAAAGGAATTTCTGCTTGCTTATTTAGCCTTTTCTTCTGTTTGTCATTGCTGCATGTGTAGGGGCGTCTGGAGGAATCTGTGAGAAGTACAAGACCTACTCTGAAAACATCAATGGCAAATCTGAAAATGTCAAACGTAGTCTCAACACTGGGATCATCACATTCCTAAACCACAATGCCAAGATACCACTGAAGGTCTCCGAGATCACCTTTGCCCACGAGATTGGCCATAACTTTGGCTCACCGGTGAGTCGCCATGCGCGTGTTCTTAGCCCGCCACGCGCATGTCACATAATTTTCAGAACAGTAATTAAAAGAATGGCAAGTGTAGTAAAGCAGTCTTCAGAAGTGAGTTGTATTAAGAATTTCTTGGGAGGGTGTGCACAGAAAGGCAAGCTGGTGAGTGTCTGTTGTATCTTCACTGCTTTATATTTTAGTTGATATCGACATGAAAAGAAATGTTGATGCTGAAGTGAGCGAGAGAAGCTGGTCTTAGCATGGCAATGTACAGATAGGGCTGAGCGTAAATGCAAGCCCTACTTTTTCTCCAATGCAGCACGACTATCCTCCCGAATGTGTTCCCGGTGGGTCTTTTGGGAACTTCATCATGTATGCCAGCGCCACCCAGGGACACCAGTCCAACAACCAGAAGTTTTCCCCTTGCAGCGTGCGCAACATTTCGCACGTGCTGCACGCCATCTTCAGGGGCGAGCAGAAGGAGAACTGCTTCCAGGGTAGGCTTGCAGCGGCCTTCTCCATGTTGCATACCGTATCTTGCATTGCCTGTGCTCATTGTATAATTTATGGTTTTTGTCATCAGGTTTTTGCAAGAGTTTACCACCTGTAAGCAATGACATATCTAGAAATTGGTTTTGAGATTGTAGTTCCATTTAGAAAAGGTGTAATCTACACTTTTGTTTTTGCTTGGTTAGCCTAGAGGGTGTAAATAAATATCTCCCAAAGATCTAAGAAGCTATGATTTGCAGACTTTCAGTTGATTTTTATTGTTTCATTATTTCATTCTACTTGTTCATGCAAGCATCACGGCCTTGTATTGAGAGCCTTTATGCCAATAACTGCCATAGTTCCAAACCAACTGTAGTGAAGGAGTATGTAAAGCACAACATGTACAACAAGAACTTTATTGCTGTAATAAATTTATTGACAGCCTTGATTCAGTTGATTCAGGGAATGCAGAGTTTCGAAGATTATGGGATTAGGAGCTGGCTATGCCTATAGAACACAAGCGGTGGGTAAGAAGATTAATGAAACCTCATTGACATGATGTGGCCTTGTCCCCTTCCTCAGACTATGAGGGTCCCTTCTGCGGGAACAAGATAGTCGAAGGCAACGAAGAGTGTGACTGTGGCTACGAGGAGCAGGAGTGCATGGAGAAATGCTGCTATGCCAGGGAGAACAGCGAAGGCAAGAAGGGTTGTACTCGCAAGCCTCATGCTATCTGCAGGTAAACCATGCTCTAGACAGATACTTGCTATGGGTCAAATTCAGTTGTGTTTTTAATGTCCTTTATGTCTGTCGCAGAGTCTTATGTGGTATTTGAATTGCTCCATGTTTTCCTCTGGTTTCTGACCCCTTGCAAATGGAGATGATTTTCACGTTTTTCCTATTTTGCCCCTAGCCCAAGTCAAGGTCCTTGCTGCACAGAGAGGTGTGGTTATGAG
Source organism: Ixodes ricinus (assembly GCA_037355805.1). Taxonomy (NCBI): domain Eukaryota; kingdom Metazoa; phylum Arthropoda; class Arachnida; order Ixodida; family Ixodidae; genus Ixodes; species Ixodes ricinus. The sequence continues at coordinate 26,899 of JAZHYW010023777.1, forward strand.
AAGGAAGACAAGCTATGCAAACTGGAATCTGACTGCACAGAGCAATCATTCTGCAAATATCCTTTTACTATGTTACTTTATGCGACTGCAGTTCGAAAATGGGTAGGGGTGTGCCAATATTAATATTTTCGAATACGAATCGAATACGAATAGTTAGCTTGGAATAGTCGAAGGCAGGTGCATTTTTTCATAACATTTTTATTTTCACATCTCGGAACTGCATATAATTTTTCTTTTCATTTTTGATTTTTTTAACTGCAGAATTGCAGTTGATTTTTCTGCATGACAACTTGTAATCTTCTCTACAACTAGAATTTTGGTTTTTGTGTTGTATTTCTCGTTAGCACCAGTGAGGCACTGGTGTTAACGAGAATAAAAACACAAAAACAAAAATTATAGTTGTAGGGAAGATCACAAGTTGTCATGCAGAAAAATCAACTGCTGCACATGGTCAGGTAGGAGGCGCTCCCTCCGAGCGGAAACTACACCCCCAGCCACAGAAAAAAATCTCTCACTTGGCACAGAAGCGGGTATTGCCAGGTATTTGATGCAAAGCTTCGCCAGACTCTGATATCTAAAGCACCCGACAGTTCGCCACCACTCACATGGATCACTTTCTCTCTTTAGCAGTGCCTCCTCTGCATAAGCTACAACTTCCCATTCTGAAGCTGAAACTACTTTGCTTTCCATTGCACTTTTGGCTAAGTGGTCAAATGCTTGCCAAACATTGCTGACGGCGTTGAGCCTTGCGCTTTTGACTGTGTTGCAGCTTCCGGCTGGGTTTACTCATCCGCATCACATGAGGCTAGCTTTTGCAGCAGCAGAGCTTTTAGCCATCATTTTTCCTTTTCAGCTTTACAAATAGTGGACTTGAAGCATGGGTCCAAGAACATAGCAAGGCATGCTTCCTTGTCCTCTTTATACAGAGTGAACCTTGCCTTGATGGATCTCATCAGTTCTGCGGGAAATTGTGATGCCCCAACACAGTTACCTAGACAGAAAGGTATACCAAAAATCATAGAAACTTGTGAGGACAAAGAGGATACTTCTCAGCACTGGCAATAACAGTGTCATCAAACAATGGCTTCAATGCTTGGACATATTCAGAAGCATCTTTCCACTCTGATGAACCAAGTCCATTGATGTCACAGTCCGATGTAGCAAGCTTCACAGTGACTGCTTCTTTGAGGTCCAGAAGATAAGACATTAGATACTGGTTATTTAATCTCGTCTCCACATCTTGCACCAGACGTAGTGTCCTTTCCCATCTTCTTTTGGCACTCCTCGAACCTTTTCTGAGCTGATGAACTGTGCTTGTAATGTCCCACAATATGCCTCACTTTCTTGCACAGGCAATCAATGGCTGGCGAACGGGATCTCGCGTCGATAATCGCCAGTTCAAGCTTATGCGCGAAGGACGCTCTTTCAGTCCACGGAAGCTCCTTACTGCAGCACGGATGTTGCGCCCGTTATACGTTACGATGAACTTTGCACATTCTCATCGGGTATCTCTCAGTCGCGGCACATTTTATCCAGCACAGTTGAAATGTTCACAGCACTGTGACTGGCTGCCATGTGTTGAGTGTTCAATGTGAACCGCTTCATCATGAACTTTGGAGTGAGAAGATGGCAAGTGAAGCTCACGTAACTTCCGTTAGCGCGCGATGTCCACATGTCGCTTTATGAAAGCAGCAGTGGTAGTGCCGCCCTCAAAGGCACTGTTGAGCTCTGCTTTCAATTTCTTTCAGGTGTCGTCATACATACGTGGCACAAGCACGCGAGAGAGTGTAGAGAGCGGGATGGTAGGTGATAGTTGGGAACGGCTTCTGCCAGAAGTTCTTTGAAGCCGCGGTCTTCCACCATGCTGTAAGGCTCTAAATCAAATGCCATTATGGCGGTCACCTTGTTATTCGGCGCTCGCACCCTCTTTTCTGGCAGGAGCTCCGTGCGGCGCACGAAGTCCGTCAGTGTCTGTTGATCTTTTCCTGGCGTACCAGCGGTAATCCCATGATACTCTTTCAACAACGAAGGATGTACTTTGTGATGGTTGACAAGGGGCGTTGTTGTACCTGTGGGCGCTTTAAGCGCTAACTCGCATGCCGTCGCCCTCGCAAAGTATTTCCAAATAGCGCTCCTCTCTCTTTGTTTTGGTGCCGTTTCCCGTTCGTTTCTCCGCTTCGCAGTGGTTTCCTGCAAACGCCTCCATCCGCCATGACATGGGTGGGCGAACGCGAAAGTGAGCAGTTTAAAAAGTCGGGAGTCACAAGGGCACATAAACTCGCAGATTACCGCTACCGACACCGACGTCACCAGTTCAGGTTGTAGCCGCCATGCAGCTATGTCGCTGCAATGGGCATTACTTACCGAAACCGAAGCCGAAAGCAAAACTTGCGCTTGCGAATACGTTCTCGAATATTCAATTAATTTAGAATATTCGTGTTACGACGAATATTCGAAAAATGTGAACGACTTAGTTTACGAATCGAATATGAATATTAATTGTATAATATTGGAAATTTCGAATATTCGCCCACCCCTAAAAATGGGTCTTCAGCATTCTTTCTGGCACCTCGTGTCGCGGAAACGTGCCCTTTTTTTTCTTTTTGCACGAAGCCGGAAATCATTCACTCACTCTGCCCAAGAAGTCTGAATATACCTCATAGCCTGTCTTCTCAGTTTGCATGCCTCTTCATAGTTTTTTTTACTTATGTCTTTGGCATAGCGTTTTACTTATGCTTTTGTCGGCATAGCGTTAGTTGTTCTGTTTACCATCTTTTTAAATATGAATGGTTTTTGGTTATGGCCTGCATGCTGCTAGGCATGCCATTGAGAGGAGTTGTTGTATTTATTTATTTATTTATTTATTTATTTATTTACTCCCTCAGGGCCCGAGGGCATTACAGAGGGAGTGGACAGAACATCTATAATACAACACATAGTAAATTAGGCAGGTAAAGAAAAAGAAACATCAAACAAACTTGTTACTCGGAACAGAGAACATAGTTACAAACGGCATCTTTAAACTCGGCACTTTCAACTATGTCGACGATGTGAGCGGGAAGGCGATTCCAATCCAAAGATGTCAATTGGTATGAAAGACTGGTGAAAGCTTGATGTGTGACAGGGAGGGATAGCTACTTTATTTCGATGATCGATACGCGAAGAAACATAAGAAGGTTCAGTTATCAAAAGTTGTCGTAATGCCGGGTTATAATGATAAACTTTATAAAACAAGCACAGTCTGGATACTTTTCTGCGAAGAGAGAGGATAGGCAGGCCCAATGTGTTTTTCATTTCAGTCGCGCTGGATGTGCGATGATAGTTATGTAAAATGAATCGGACGGAACGGTTTTGAACGGCTTTAAGCGATAAAGCAAGTGATTTGGCCGGATCCCAAATGGCAGCAGCGTATTCTAGTTTACTGCGGAGCAAAGATTTATAGAGAAGCAGTTTTAAGGACAGGGGAGCCAAAGAGAAATTTCTTTTAAGAAAGCCTAGCATGTGGTTAGCTGTATTAGTTACATATTCAATGTGAGTGTTCCAAGAAAGGTTGTTATTTATGTATACGCCAAAATATTTATATGATGTTACGGGTTCCAGTAAAACATTATCGATGTGGTAAGACGGACAGGTGTTATTTTGACGTGAGACTCTCATGGATTTGCACTTATTAATATTGAGTTTCATTTTCCATTTAGCGCACCAGCGCGAAATATTGTTAAGGTCCGTCTGTAGTGATTGAATATCAGAATCATTAGTTATTTCAAAGTAAATGACGCAATCGTCGGCGAAGAGACCAATGGTTGATGAGACATGTGCTGGGAGGTCATTAATGAAGATTAGGAACAAAAGAGGACCTAAAACAGAACCTTGTGGGACACCAGAAGTTACGGGGCAGGAGTGCGAGTTATTGTTGTTGACATGAACAAATTGGGAGCGATTAGATAGAAAGGATTTAATCCAAGCCAATAATTGACTATCAATGTTGAGTGTACTTAGTTTATACAAAAGGAGCCTATGTGAAACACTGTCGAATGCTTTAGCAAAGTCCGAGAATATGCAATCAACCTGAGATGAACGATCCAGTGAGGTATGGATATTGTGAGTAAGTGTTAAAAGTTGAGAATCACATGAAAACTGTTTCCTGAAGCCGTGTTGAGCAGGGGTGAAAAATGCATGCGCGTTAAGAAATTTGACGAGGTGGGAATATATTATGTGTTCTAAAATTTTGCAAGGAATGCTTGTTAACGAGATTGGACGGTAATTACTAGGGCAGGATTTATCGCCACTTTTATGGATAAGGATCACCCTCCCCACTCTCCAGTCTTCCGGGATTGTGCCGAGTTCAATTGATTGCCGAAAAAGTTTAGTCAAAATAATAGACGAGTACATTGAAGTATTTTTTAGAAACTGAGTTAATATTATCCACACCACTTGATGACGAAAGTTTTAAATTATCAATAATTCTTACAATTCCGGCACATTCAACGTCAATGGGGTCCATAGTACCAATACTCGGCCGGCTTAAATCTGGATAGTCAGTCATCTACACTAGAAAAGGACTCCGTGAACATTTTGTTTAGTAAAGCTGCACATTCGCTTGTTTCTATCATTTCACCGTCAATGTTTCTTAGCTGTAAGACGATTTTCTTCGGTGGGTTTACGGTATTCCAAAATTGCCGAGGATTGCTGCGCAACATGGAGGGCAAGGTATGGTTGAAGAAACGAAGTTTAGCATCTTTAATAGCTGCCTTGTATATAGCAGTGGCTGAAAGATACGCTGCCCAGCGATGTTCAGCAATGGAATGCACAGAAAGTTTTGCGGCCCGGAACAGTCTTTTCTTTTTGTTTGAGAGTTTTCTGAGAGTCCCATTAAACCAAGGGGACCCAGGACAATTTTGTATAGTTCGTACAGGGATGTATTTACTTGAAAGTGAAGAAACCTTTTCTTTGAATAACGCCCAGTTAGTCTCAATAGAACGCCCAGAAAACTCACGTAAGTATCCACTCAAGAAAACACCGATTTCCGTATTAATGGCCGGGAAATCTGCATGAGCATAGTCAAAAACACGCTTAACCTCGACTCGTGAAAGACACTCCGGTACATCTAAAAAAAAGTGCAGCAAAGAATGATCGCTCAGACCAGGCAAGTAAGAGATGGGCGATATTAACTCGCGTGACGTCGTCAACACAAGGTCCAACATTGTTGCAGAAGAATTCGAAATTCGAGTGGGCTGCGTCACAATTTGCGAAAAACTGAAATCCGCAAAAAAAATCTAAAAAGTCATTTGATTCCGTAGAAAATGTACTCTGGCGAGGGCCATCGCTTCACCAAATTATGTTAGGGTAATTGAAGTCTCCTAACAAAATAATTGGAATGTTAGGAAAACGAACAGTGATTGCGTTGACGACATCGTGAAGTTGAGATACAAAAGACGCATTCTTTGAAGGAGGCCGGTAGCAAACACCCAAGACATATTTGCAATGGTTGAAACAGATACATACCCATATTATTTCTAGCTCAGTCACTATGTTTACGAGGGAAGAAGAAATGGGAGTGAAGAGAGTGAAGACCACAGAGTGAAGACTAAGACTGCCATTGTCGGTATTTACATAAAAAGGGGGGAGGGGGGGAAATCCTCCTTTTGCACGCCCAATTGGTGTTTGCCTTGACCACGACTGGCACTGGAGTCCAGGCAAGCTGCCCCAACCCGGTGCACAAGCGCAACAAGACGGAGTGCAACAACGGTACCCAGGTGTGCTGGAGCGGGGAGTGCAGTGGCTCCATCTGCGAGAAGTACGGCATGGACGAGTGCTTCTTGACGGCCGACACAGACCCGTCTCCGGACAAGATGTGCGAGGTAGCCTGCCAGGAGAAAGGTACGCCCCACACTGCTCACCTCAAAGTCGCCGCAACAACTCGTGGAAGTGGTTAATAGATGATGGTTGAAGTGCCGTTTGGGAAACAGCGCGATTGCAGCTGATATTTGGGACAGGTTCTGACTCTCTTTGCTTGTTCACTTCGAATTTATAGTCGCTGCAGTCACATTTACACTAATTAGAATGGCACAACTTTTAAGTTGGGGACACAGGCGATGCGCTCATAGATTTTGTTTCCAAATATCCACCCTTTTTGGAATTCCCGGTTCGAGAGTTCTTTTGGTATGAATCTGTACGGGCGTGGCACGAGTGAGTGCGAACATTCCTTCGAGTGACCTCGCTAGATCCTGTTGGCTCCATTGAGCTACTATGGCCTAGATTGAACTCGAGGAACATCGCTTTTGTGCCTGTTGTGACTTGTCTTTCACCTGCAGGTTAGTACAAAGAAGCATCTCCAATCCCCTTCCTACTATACTCGCGGTCAGCTTTCTGTGGCAATGCAGTCAATGCTAGGGGAGAGGGTGCACCAACCGCCATACACGCGCTTTCCTCCTCTCTTCGCATTGCCACAGAAAGTTGACCGCGACTATAGTGCCTTTTCTTTCCTCGAGTTCCCTACCAATAAATCCTCAAACCAATTCTCCAACAGACTTGAAGTTGTCTAGCAGGCAACTTCAATCTACAACTCTAAAATATTAAAGTTTGGAATAGAGTGTTCAAGAACATTATTATAGCACCAGATGTGGCATCCTTTTGACAATGAAGTTTTGACAGACGTAGCACATTATTAACTCCAGAAGTGTATCACCTACATATGAGGATTGACAGGCTGAACCACTCCCGATTCCAACTATGTGTAACTTTTTGGTGCTCTGGTTTAATGGCAGTAGTGCTTGTGGTTGTTTTTTTAAGAAATTCTATTAAATGAAGTTATGACCGAATATGTAATATTGGCACTCTAGTGTTGCATTTATCTATTTAGTTTAGTTCAAATGAGGGTTGTAGCAGGAGTGATACATTGGTGAAATTTGGAAAAAACAAAACCAACACTCAAAATGGGGTCTACGAAAATATATTAAGTGCATCAAACAAAATTGGCATGACTATATCATATTTAAAGGGACACTGACACTCCCCAAAATTTGTTTTTCATTTTTTGCCAGGGGGTTCATTATGGTGTCGGAGGACTACGCAATTAATATTTTGCAACAGAGTAGCGTATTTTTTTAATAAAGCCAAAAGACGCAACTGCTCGAAACCGAAACCGAAACTCGCGCACGGAGGTCGGAGGAGTGGAGAGGAGAGAGTTGCAGAAGTCACGTGGCTACACCCGACCGTGCGCTTTTTTTTTCTTTTTTTTTTCCCCTCTGCGTAGCAGACGACATGCGGCGTAGCGGGAACTGTTCGCGATTCTTTTGCAGTTATGTTTGTTCCGCTCGCTGTTCTGTACTCCAAGATGAGTTGTTTCCTACATTGAGGAGTTGGAGATGAATAGTGAGTGCCCGTCGTTAATTTCCATGATCGGCTCCGATAAGAATACACCCAAGATGTTGCGTGAAGAGCTGGCTCACATGTCCTGCGTCCGAAAAAAAGTGGCATTGTGCGACAGAATTTCCGAAAGATCAACGGGTTCGGGACCAATGGCTGGCTGCAATTCCTGTAGAACAAATACGGGCACCTCGGAAAGCGGACGCTACCTGATTTATATGCTCCTTGCATTTTGTGGAAAGTGATTTCATTGAGTTCGCAGGTGTCAAGAAGGAAATCCCATCCCATTTAATTCAGCGACGTTTCGTCTACAACTTTTGTTTGTTATTTTTCGTTTGTTTCTTCAGTGATAATTGTAAAAAAAGGAATGTAAACATTAAAAAATGTTTCAAAAAGAAAAAGAAAAAAAAAAGAAAACGCCATCATTGGTTATTGAACTTGGTCCTGCCGCGTGTGAAGCGGACGTCGTTCCCACTGAGCTACTGGGGGATCTCTTTACTAGGAGATCTCTTTCCTTAGTAATAATTCAGCCGGTAAACTGTAAGTTGGAAAGTTTGTTGCCGAATTTCCTCCAGCAAAAGCACTCCCGGGTTGAAGTCGGGAAGCACCACGCATTGGCGACATTCGCACCTAGTAAAGAAATCGTACGCGTGCATATGCAACTCGAAGTAGACACGTCGTGCTTGAAGTTTGCGCGAGCGATGTCTTCAGCCAGGAGGAGGGAGCGACGGCTCGGCGACGTCTTCGTGCAAATCGGCTTGGTGGTCGGGCGTGTCGTACGGGATGAATACCAATTCTTTTGATCAGTCCCAAATTTCTCTTTTAAAGGCAGACAGAATTCGCCGGTACCGCGAACGACAGTTCTGAGGTAGAGGTCCCACGCCCGTCGACCGCTGCCATCGCCGTCCCCGCGAGTCCCACGATACGCGAAACGACGCACGCACAGAATGCTTCCAGTTCTCTGTGGAACTTTTTTTTTTTTCAATCAACGTATTTGCAGCTTTTTAGAAGCCACAAAAAATGGTTTTCATATTTTTTTCTTTTTTAATATTGAGTGTGTGCTTTCAGTGACCAAGGACTTTCATTAAATTTGGTGGTCGCATCGCTACCTTAGGGAACGGCCCGTGACCACGGAAAAGAGAGTGAGCGAGACTCGAACCGGCCAGTTCTTGATCGGCGGTTTTCGGGCGGAAAGAAACCGAATTTCGAGTCGCAAATTGTGTTTTGGGTAGTTGGGCTCTCATGTGTCATGTACAACTAAAAACCTCGGCGAGCATAAATACCCTGTCAGTGTCCCTTTAAGGGAAATAGTCTTGGTTTGCCCGAGGGAAGAATGAATGTATGAAAACATGGTGTTTATACCTGTATTGTTAAATGAATCTGGTGTGATTGATTTGGTGGATGAAAGGTGACATTTTCAACACTAATGTTTAGGGGTGTGTCAATAATGACAAAATCAAATAGTGCAGCATCATTCTTATTTTTCACACTTTGAAGAGAACCGGGTTTCATGGCTTCCCTTTGCACTGTGGAGGCTACAAATGGTTCACCGCTGTTCAATTCAAACCACTATTTGCACGTGCCTACTATTATTACGTTGGCTATAAAGGAATAATGCAAACATTTTTATCAATTTATTGTTGTCTTGGCTTCTAACATACAAATTTGTTTGTCCATGTCAAGAAAAAGCTTGTGGCATCCTTATTAGAAAATGCATTACCGTAAAGTTCTGAAAGAATGCCCACCCAAAATGAAGAGGTAAATGGTGAAAAACATGGGGTTGGCTATCTTTGGGGAAGCCAGAGCAAAACTTTATAAAAAAATTAATAGTAAACACCCTGGCACTGGCTGCAAACCATGTGATGCGGGAACTGATATTGCGGGGCGTTTTGCAATGCAATAAACACGGGGGGGGGAATTCGCTACGAACTCCTGTGTCACGGGAAAGGATACCGCAGGTTGCGGACACAGCAGATTTGTGTTTCACGGTGCAAAGAACCAGCGGAAGCCCACCAAGAACTTGCATCTCATGGGAACAAATACTGCAAACTGCGGAGGCAGCAAATTCAAGTTTTATGGTGCAATAAACATGCAGGAACCCGCTACGAACTTGCCTGTCGGAGAATCTGATATTGCACGTGCAGATCACAGACAAAAATGCAGGAACCCACTACAAACTGGTTTCTTACGGGAACAAATATCACAGATCGCGAACGCAGCATAATCGTAATTCACGATGCAATATACACGCAGGACCAACTTGCGTGGAATCGAGATCGTCGCGTGCAGGTCGCGGACAACAACACTGGGATCCGCTACAAACTTCAGGAAGTTTTCGTAGACCACGTTTCATGCTCCTCTAAGCCCTCCGCAATGAAGCCACCGCTACTGCGCCTGCGCACCGATGGCCTTGACTGTAGAGTTCTGGATATTGTTGCGGGTTGCGAAGAGCGTTGTGGAATGACGGAAACAATCTATGAAAACTCACTTTTATGTCACGGGAATGGATACTGCAGATAGCGGACATAGCAGATTCGCGTGTTACGGGAGCCGATACTGAGCGCGCAGATCGTGGTCGAAAACGCGGAAACCCGCTATGAACTCGCTTGTCAGACGTGCCGGTACAGCAGATTGCGCGGTTGATGCGACTCCCGCCGCACATCTCGTGCCGTCCGACAGGAATCGGGGGTGGGCTATGTTTCAGAGTTTTTATGTTGGATATTTAGCCAGAAAAACAGGATGGGCAATTTCTCAAGGGCGGGCATTCTCTTTGAACTTGACGGTATGTTTGTTAGCTGTACAGTCTGTTGTGCAAGCAGGTTATCATGTCTTTGGGAAAGGGGAGGTACTCTCAAACATTACAAGGGCATGGTTGCATGCAGTTAGTACCTCATAAAGTATATAATGCTAGCCCATTTTAATTTGTTTTTTTCTTCATAGAAATACTGTAAGACCCTTAATGCTTGCAAGCCCTTAATTTTCGCGAATTGAAAAATTCGCGAAATTGTAGTGGCCGCAATTATTGATTCATGAAAAGTAGGGGCTGCAAAAATAAAGGGTTTTGCAGTATTTTTAACATTGTAGATTAAGTAATGAAGGTTGCTGAAGACTGCTCCGACTTTGTATGAGTTGCCTTTTACTTGAGAATGCAATCTGTGTCTTCTAGAAAAGCTGGGATGTCCACACCACAATTCACATGAGAGCTGGTAAAATTCATGCACACGAGGAACAAAGACTGGACCGAACACAGACATTGGAAGACACATATAAACCACTGACTTATTTCCTTCAAAACTAGCCAAATGGACATGACTACTAAGGTGTGTATCTAAGAAATTATTGCAATAATGTAAATGTTTATTATTCTTAATCCATTCAAATTGCTAATAAGTTGCTTAATCTGGTTCACAATGTTTATTTGGATTGTTAGTGTAACATCTGCAACTGGATGGATGGATGGATGGTAATGGCTATACCCTTTGTAGCGGGCGGCAGCTTGCACCACCTAGCCTAACATTTCGTCATCGTTTTTTTTTTTTTACTTGTATGAATTTTGTTCTAGCAGACCCCCCTCCCCCTCTCTTTTCAAGTGGATTTATTTTATCTGTATTTTTTTTCTCCTTATCCTTCCCTAGATCTCTTCCACCAATCACTTGTCAAGTGATTTTTTTTTTTTTTCTGTCAAGGTTGAAGCAAAATAAATGACTACCGTAATATCCATTTACGAAGACTAAATACAAGCACTGCCAAAATGTTACACTAATGGTAAACTGCAATCCACTCTAAAACGGATATTAAAAATGCTACCTCAGCTTTTCAGCAAGCATTGAGCGGGTTGGTTGTTTGTCAAGCAACCTTATGCCCAGATGTCACGGTTACTTTTCGTACTCTCACATCTTTCGCCGTATTTTTCTGCTGCAATTTCAGCTGTCCCAGCAAACGATTTCTGCTTGTTATGTTATGTTTTAGCGGCTGTAGTTTGTAAACTCTTCTCAGCGATCACGCACAAAGATTATTGACTCCCTGCTCGCTCAAGCATGTTGTGGTGCCGGAGGTGGCATTCACTGGCGGCCACAGTTTGGTCTATTCCTGCTCAGCATGAGCTTCCACAACGCTTCTGCAACGTGCATTACACACCACCAAGATTGTAGTTCTCAGAAGATAGGTCTTTCTGACCTCGCACTAAGCCCGTATTCATTGTGGCAAACTGGCTTTTCGGACGGCAAATTTATGACTGTGAATTAATATTAGCTACAGATGTTTGATTTTTAGATGCGGAGCATCTCTTGCTCGGGTCTATGTCCCGCGGCGTCGGCGTCGTAGTCCGCAGTCACACTACGCACGCGCAACTCTCCTCCTTCCCTCTGTCCAACAGCTGCGCGTTACTCTCTCCGCTCTCTCTCTCTACCAGCTGCGTGTACTGCGCGTGCGTTCGCTTCTCCTCACACCGCGCGTGCACGCGCAATCTCTCCTCTAGTCTCCTCTCCTTCAAGTGTGAAAAAAAAATAAACGGCGAGTGGCGAGCGCTCCAAGTTTCTCTGCCGCGAGCCGCGACGAAGGCTCGCGTAGGGGGTAACGCTAGGGCAGTCGGTGGCGCCATCTCTCGACGTCAGCACACAACTGACTCTTTCCTCGGAACCAACACGATGCTCCGCATCACCCCATGGTTCCCCTTGGGAAGATGGTGTAATTTTTTACTGAACAAATCTGTAAAACAGCCTTAGCATCTTACCCGGCTTATCGGAACTGCTCTTGCGACTAGGCCAGTCATACGTTCGACAGTACTGTGGTACATACTTTGCGTCACACAATGGCCATGTAGCTGATCACAAGGGTTGCCATGATGCTCGAGCTGGTAGTCTCGGTTTCGCCGTAGACCCCCGAAACAAAACATTGAGATATCTATAAAACTATGCAAGGCACGGAAAAAACAGTACACCTTGTGATTCAGGGACACTTCTTTCGCTAAAAGCAGTTGTTACCCTAAAATCGAGAAAATGTACCAAAGTTACCCTTTAAGGTTATGCTAATGTTTTCTCTGCTCCGTAACTCTGTGCCAAGGCTCACATTAAGAGGGGAGTTTCCAGTTACCTTTTACTACAACGAAATTTTAGTGCTTATTTCTTAATCTACTCGGGTTCAATGGAGCATTATCTTTTCAGACACACCAATCTTTTGTTAAAAAAGACACGAAAAGGAATTTTAAAACGAATGACGCGCGGAAAGTGTATCATGGGCTACGTCCACAGAGCAGGATTGGCTGGGATAGTTCGCAGCGTCCGGTTTGTCCAGACGCAAGGTCCCGAGACAAACAACGTCACAATTGCGGCGGATGTGATGTGCTCTCCGCTAGCTGCTCTTTGAGCGTTTGCCAGAGTGGGCCGTTTATAACGAAAAATACAGCCATCAGGCTCGATATACAAATGTGCCATTTTCATTTGCGGATATTGTGGATCATATTCAGCCTATTTGTGAACATGACGGGTATATTTCAAATTTCGTTGAAGTATCCCTTTAAGATAATAATAGAGTAATTAATTTTTATTTTATTTTTAAAATTTTAATGCAACTTTATAGTTCATTTTTTATTGGATGAGTATATTAGTTTATTTAGTACTAAAGTATGTGTCAAACTTTTTATTGTCCAAGCAAGTCAGGCCTGTTGTCTCTGCTTTTTCCGGCCCAGAGCTGCACTGGTTAATGCTGAACAATGGGAGGCAGAGATATGCACCCCATATGGACAGAAGACCTATGGGTGCTTCCAAATTACACGTGTTTCTTGCAGGCCAGAGGAACAAAGCATGCACCCAATAGCTTGCCAATACCTAGTATACTTGATTTAGGAGCTTTAGATATCACTCTGTAAAGTTAAAATTAAAGCTCGTTTGAACTGATAAACGTCTGAATATTTATACCTATTTAATTATTCTAGATGCTGGATATGTATCTCAAAGTATGTTCTAATGAGGACCAACTGAATTTGTTTCTGTGCGATATATTGATTTCGCAGAAAATCTGTGGTCTATCCTTGTAGGACAGCCTGCATATGAGTTGTGGCAAACAGAAAGGGTTGAGGCAGAAAATAAATGTGGTCCCACAGACCCTCATCTTCTCCTAGAGAGGGTAGCTCTCCATCGGCTACCTCAATGCCATCTAGTATAGAACACTGCACAAGCCTGCATTTTGAGGCCCGTGCCCACTGACTCTCAGTCATCCCGGGACGGCTCCTGACCGTGTCGCCTCGTCTTGCTTTCTTCCTCTCCGGTGGCGAGCAGACCGGCCCGAGACGTGCAAGAGCACGTATGACATAGAGCGCATGCGGGAGATCCGGGGCATCAAGCTGCGGCCGGGCTCGCCCTGCAACAGCTTCCAGGGCTACTGCGATGTGTTCCAGAAGTGCCGCAACGTGGACGCGGAGGGGCCCCTGGCCCGGCTCAAGCGGCTGCTCTTTGACAAGCAGTCCCTGCACACCGTCAAGCAGTGGGTCACGGTGAGAGAAGGCGGCCATTCTCCCTTCGCCCGACGGTTCGTAGGGGCGGTGGCACGTACTGCCCGGTTCACGTAAAGGCTGGTTCACACACTTGCAACTTCTTATGACCAAGTGCATTATGGAACACTCGGGATTTCCTACTTTTTCACGCACATCATCCGTTCTTTATTGGCTCAAAAAGCATTTATTGAAGTTATAAACTACTCTTTCTCGTAGATAATATGTACATTTGATGCAGCAAATACGGGAAAACCTTCGCTCTAGTCTAATTCAGTTCCAGGGCCACTTCGTAGATGGTGCTGGCGTGCCATCATGTTCTTTCGTGCTGAGAGGTCGCGAGAACTCGGTCGTAAGCAAATGCTAATGTGTGAACCAAACTTAGCACGCTATGTTAACCACACTGTTTTGTCATCTACTCTCATTGGTTTTCAGAAATAGAGCCTATGCATAAAGGAAAGACTGTGCATTGGGGCCATTTTGAGAATCATGCATTGAAACCGGTATCGAGGGTGTGGAAGCATCAAATGCCTAGATTGCTTTTTTTTTTTTTTTACAGCGAAGCTGTTTATGGCTAGGGTTCCGTGGATTTTTTGTGTGCGTCGACATAAACTCTACGGTCGCATCACCGCACGCGCACGCATTCTTTGTATAAAATATTCAGTAAATAACCAAAATAAAGTGTTGACGAATGTGCGTGCAAGATGCCATTGTTTTCAGCCTTTGCTTTAGAACAGTTACTGCTGCAGATGCCGGCTCTTGCAGCACGTGGAACAGCATTCCCTGCATTCTCCTTGATGCTTGAGTAATTTAGCAAAAGGTCTCTTCAGTTGATTAGTTATCAATAGGCAGCATTTTCAAGATCAGTAGACTCTCAGGTAAATAATAAGAATTTCTCTAAGATTTGCCGCTTTGCGACCCACATCGGCCATCTCAACGCTCGCACCGCCCTCTCTTTGTCGTCGTTCCAAGCACTTGCGTGCCTAGTTTCCTTTCCTTCCGCTCTCCCGGGGTGGCAGTCCCATCACGCGTGTCTACTTTCCGCCGGGTGGCGGTCCCGTCCCACATCTAGTTTTCTCTGGCTCCTTGGGAGCCAGATAGACGTCCACACTAAATAATGGGTCCACGTTAAATAATGACCACCGATCAAGACAGCAATAAATGTGTGCATACCTTTCGTCACGATGACCACCGATCAAGACAATAAATGTGTTTGTACCTTTGTTCAAAATTCTGTGTCGTGTGCTAAACAGCTTCGCTGGTCATCCTCCTTCACAGAGTGGAATGGCTCATGATTTTTTAACTTTAAATTATCTGTGTGCATTACTCATCGTGGATTGCGACACGGAATTTACCGACTCTCTCTAAATTGTTCGTTGCTGCATTCTTTCTGTTTAGCAGTTTCGGTTTCGATTGTTGGGTGCCTGCCCTCAGCGTAGTGCGTAAAGCCATTGCATACCACGCCGCAATTTTTCGGGCCCTGGTCGGTAACGTCACACCGAGGTCCTGGCTCCCAACAGACTGAAATCGAGAATGCATATATAAATTCCTGTTGGCAGCGTCTTGGCATATTCTACTGTGCCCCGTGATTAGTGCTGCTGTATGCATGATCTAAACTTTAAAAAATGCAACTCAGGATATGTTGTCTTTACCCCTTCAGGACTTAGGGCCTTTCTTCATGGTAGCTACAGTGATTAAGGATTTTCATATGCCGAGCGAGCTATGTTGTTCACGAGAACTGAAATAATTTTATGAATTAATGTTGGCAAAAAAAATTGACCAACTATTCACGGATTATATTGAGAGCGCTTCTGCAAGTCACCCC
The DNA here is from genome assembly GCA_037355805.1 of Ixodes ricinus. Taxonomy (NCBI): domain Eukaryota; kingdom Metazoa; phylum Arthropoda; class Arachnida; order Ixodida; family Ixodidae; genus Ixodes; species Ixodes ricinus. The sequence continues at coordinate 42,579 of JAZHYW010023777.1, forward strand.
TTTGACGGCCCTGCACTTCAATTTACAATTATGGCAAAAAAGGACTACTAAAGCATATGAATGCACTTTGTTGCGGTTGGCTGTGGTATAGAATATGTGGTGTGAGTGTTGATGAGATGTGCATGAAACGCTATCGCCCAATCAGAGACATTGAAGGACTGCACATTTTACTCTCTCCCCACACTGCAGCTCAACTGGTGGGCCGTGTTGCTCATGCTGATAGCGCTCATAGTGGTGATGGCAGTGTTCATCCGCTGCTGCGCCGTGCACACCCCCAGCAGCAACCCCCGCAGGGCCCCTGCCCTCAGGATAGCGGACACTCTACGCAGGCCGGGGGACACCTTCCGGAGAAAGGTGGGGTTCGGCTCCCGTCCAGGATGCCGCTTTGTCACACTACTGCAGACTGGGGTCTCTAAAGCTCTGTAACAAATGGAAAACTAGAAGCCTGAAATGCGAAGACAAGGAATTGGTCATAATTGTACCAACGAGGCTACTTTCAATTCATGGCACTAACTTGCTGGTGGCCTATTTACTTACCTAGTCTAAGTATCTACTCGTGCTGCATTGTAGACGGTGGGTCTACAGCGTGGTCCAGGTCGGGCACCTCTTTCGGCTTGTTTACGTCCCTATGTCAAACACAATGTGGACGCATTGGTGGGTGTTCATTGAAAGTGCATGTGATAAATGTTCCCGAGGTTGGGCACATTCTACAAGGTTATAAACTGGTAAAGCGCATAAACATGTGTGCCCATGTATGAGACCCAGCTTCAGGTGCTCACCTAAATTTCAGCTGCATTTGGAACAGGCAAAGCACATTTTGCCTCACTGCGAGGAAATTTCTATGCTGCTGTGCCATAGAACAGTGGGGAAGTAACTCTTATGCTGTCCCAAAATGTTTAGCAACATTTCTTACTCTTAATTTGAACACGGATTATGTGCCTGGTTTACTTTGCGAGCTCTCTCTGGAGAAATCACGATGGTACTTTAGCTGTAAAATAGTGGATTGCTGGGCTGGCTGGTTGATCGACCTAATGATGAATGGCTTTTGGAAGCATACACGACTGTTCATTGCCCATTTATGTCGCATGCTTTCGTGACTCACTTGTATCCTGCCTTACCAAGCAGCAGTTTATGAAAAGCGATAACTTCCCGCTATGTATTAACGCTGTGTCTTTTTTTATTTTTTTTTACAATATTATGAAAGTGTGTTTGTGCGGAATGGTTTTTGCGACGTTGGAACATTTAATCAACATCAGCTGCCAGTTAGTGCTTGTCCCGTGTGTGTAAGTTTCTTTTTTTCGTTATGTATTTTGCTTTTTGTCGCACAGAGCCGTTTGAAGGGATCTGGCTCGGGCGAGGTTATCAGGTAACGTTGCGCACCTTTTCCCTCCCGCAGCGCCGCCTACCCCCGAAGCGGCAGTCCCCGGGGGCCCTCCCCCTCCGTACCCGGGCCCTCGCCCCCACGGCCCCCCGGCAGGGCCGTCCCACGGCTATGGCCAGGGAGGGGCCACTACAGCCGGGGTGTAGCCTCCTCGTCCTCTTCGGGGCCCTCGTCGTCGCGGCAGCCAGGCCACCTTCCCCCTGAGGCCGTGGAGCTGCGTCCCGCCAAGCGTCGCCTTTGACGCACGCACCGCGCACCCGGATTCCCTCTCAGCCCGGCTGCCGCGGACGCCGCCACTGCCAAATGTACCGAGTCCTCGCAGGGGCACCGCGGAGGGGAGGGAGCGGGGAGTCTAGGGGAACTGTCGACGGTTCTTAGGGAAAGGGTTAGGGGAAACGTGTTGGGAAAAGACTCTTAGAGTTCTCCGGTGCGACGCTCTCGGGCATTCCTGGCGGGGGCAAAACGTGCAATCTCCAGCTGCGTCCATTGTGTCACGAGCCAAGGCATTCTTTCGTGGAATGACCGTGACTCAATAGTGGGGTGGTGTCCGGAAAGGATCTTGTAAACCCTGATAGTAGGCGGTCGGAAGCAGCAGCAGAGAGAGTACCGACCACCCGCTGTTTTTGCGGTGTAATAGAAATTGGAGTCTTCACGTGCTGCATGTGGCTGCTTGCAGTTTATGATGGAAGAAAATGGGAATTCTGACTTCTTGTTTTTCTCTATGGACACTGTGCAATGTCGAGCACTACAAAAGGGACACATGCAACAAAAATGAACAAGCATGAGCCCTGTGTTTAATACATAGGCTCTACAGTGCTTGATACATATGCTTGTGACCATGACATGTACTATAAGGATTGTGTTGCAGCCAAAAGCTGGCATTACCCGTAACTGCCCGAAGTTGAGAGGCATAAATTGAACAGCCATTGTATTTTTGAAGATAAAGATTTCCTTAGAAGTATTTTAGTACAGTTTGCATTTCATGTTGCAAATGGACTGCTGGAGATCACAAGTTTTCCCCCTGAGGGAGTGTTTCCTTTTCAGTGGCAGTAGTGAGGATGTAGAGGCCCAAATGGGGAATGGAGCGGTATGTATGGTAGACATTGCAGCTCCTCGCATGATGCCTGCTTTAAGACTGGGAGAGGAAACTTCTCGAAGGGTGAACAAAATATTCTTGTGGCTCTCCCAAGATGAGCGGTGTTTGAGGTCCACTTTACCATGTTTACGTTTCTGTTGTCAACTAGTTAGTGTGCCTTTTTTTAAGATAGCTAGGTTTGTTTATTGCAGTAATACCTTTTCTCTGAAAAGCTTGCATGGTTCTTTTTGCGTGTGTGTGATTTTAACAAAATTGTATGTAGCCTAATTTTGCTACTTTTTTATTAGATTGTGCAGCCTTTAGTTTTCTTGCAGACAAACTGCTATGCAAGAAATCTAAGGGCAACATTTTTTTTTCCAAGTTAGCAGTTTTTTTTTAATGTGCTACAGCAGCTGTAATTTTTTCTTGTCAAGCCAAACACCCAAGAGGTTGTCTAGTCCTCCTGAGAGCCTAGAGCAGCATCCGTGCTGTGCAATGCATTGTTGGAGTGCAATACATAGTGCTATTCCTCGAAGACTAATGGACTAATGGTGGGAATGATGGCAGGACCAGGAGGCATGGAAATAGAGTGCAACATAATTTAACACTGTTTAAGAACTCACTTTGGGGGAAATTGACCTTGGTGAACAAATTTTGTGGAGGAAGCATGACAAACTAGTATGTAGGGGAGTTTTCTTTTTTTAGCTGACATTTTAAAAGGTACATGAACTGTTTTCCAGCCAACTTGTTTGAAATTATTTATTATCTACCCGTTATTTTCTGACTTGATTGTTCTTGAACCTACTCGGGTATGAAACCTGTTCAATCCTTTTGCAGTCATTTGGCAGGTCACACCCAACAGTTTCATGCAAGTCATTTAAAACTCCGGAATAAATGCAAACTCTTAGTTTTTTTTTAAGTTTTTTTAATGGATAGGTATGATTTTATTAAGGATTCCCCTGAGCTTGGGGTCTGTGACCTCCACAATGCTTGATGGTACCAAGTGTGCGTCTGGGGCACTTTCCTAAGCTTAGCTATCTAGACCTTCGCAACTCTAAATGCAGACTGGCTCAAAGAATAGTTAAAAGGCTGATGCACGACCAGAAAGGAGGAAATCCCCTGTCGGAAGGGATCATACTCCATCTCACAAGTTCTGTTTAATGCTGTCGAACGCACAGACTCAAGAGTGCAGCTATGCTAAAGGCTTAAGTTGCAGAAGCATTCGTGCAAGGAAAACACTCTCTGGGGCGACGCTTCTGCGTCCGTGCGTTCCACGACACTGCACAGAACTCTTGAGATGGTTATATTTAGGTGAGGTGGAGGGCGGAAAGGGGGGATTTTCAGTCAGGATTGAAGTGATCTTGTGCATTGGCCTTTAATGATAAGCTTGGTTTATCCAGCTCTACTTAAATTCATGACTTTCTGCAGTGTTCCTACTGCTTGGCTGTATGCCCAGTGCTGCTGCCACAGGTGGCGAACTGTGCATGAGCTCGAGTATGTCATGACACTCTGAGGGTTAGGCAAAAAGAACAGTTCTATGATCAGCTTCACTTCTACTACATTTTTCATGTGCCTCCCTTTTTCAGATATAGCTACCTCTAGTTTTATCTTTTGAAAGCTACAAAGCCACATGTAGGCTATACGAATGTGCATATTATCTTGGCCGATATTTTGTTTGCGTCTTAATTTATTGCCTTTCGTCGCAGGTTTGCTGATTACTTGCGCGTAATTGTAGAGGAGTTATTCATTGAGGTTCATATCAACGAAAGCTTTAAGGGGCATGATACCTGTTTTAGTTTTATGAGTACTTCTCTATTACAAATCGTTGTTTCTGCCATAAGGATCTCAGTTCTATGTTGCGAGTGCAGTGCTGCCTGTTTTGTGAAGCTCCGGTGGTGTTTTAATAGTGTTGCAGCACTAAACCCAAGAGCCTGAGCATTGAAATTGAGCTTTTTCAACTAAATTTGTAGTTCCCAGCTTGGTTTATTAGAATGTTGAGTAACACTGTTTGCTAAATTTGTTTTTCTTGATTTCTGCAAAGATTGTGTAACTCTAGAATCACAAGTATCTGCCAATCTCAAGAAAGGAGGTTAGGAGCATTTTTGAAAGGTCGGAAGCCTCTGTCTTGAAAAGAGCATTTAAGGAGTCTCCTATTGCACGAACGTCGTGTTGCACGCAGGCTCGGTCCTGAAGTTGGGGAAGCAGCGTCGAGAAAGGTCCCAAATGAATCGGTGCACTGGAGAATGAAAGCAGAACACAAGAAAAAAAAAACAGGTCAAGCTAGTCAGTGTGTGTCAGATTCTTGACTCTCTGCCCCTTGCCACTCCTCTCATGCTTTTCCTCATTGAGGAGGGCTAGAAGTGTGATATGGACCATGTAAACAGCCACAAGTGTCCTTTTAGACATTTTACTGTCGTTTTTCTTTCACTGCCTTTTTTTTTCTTTGTCACAGTGGTTGTGGCAGGTATTGTATGCAATTGTCACAAGTTCTTTTGCCATTTTAATGAGGGTGACCAATATGAGTAGTAATGTTGTTAGGTTTTGATTTTCTGTGCATGCTTGATCTGAGGTTAAATTTGTCAAACATTGACTGAAAGAGCAAAGCATTAATATAAGGAACATTTTTTTTGCCTGCCACTTTACCAGTGTAGTTCTTTTGTTTGTTTAGACAGGTCGAATGGAGTAAGCGAAGTATTATTTTAGTTGCAGAAAACTTGCAGAAGACAGAGCAATGTCTTGTTCTACGTATGCAGAACAAAAGAGCATAGTTTTCTAGGGCTAGACTTGCTTGTATGTCATGGGTGCTAAGTTTTCTTGCAACCAGCTTTCATTCCACATCTTCATATTGAGGAGTTTTTTTTTTTCTTTGTGCATATATGTATACATATATAAATACTTGTAACTTCAACACCATTTCTGATCAAGAGTGTGATTCTGGGTGAGTGTCTAAAGATGTACATTTCATGTGTACAATCTTGTTCTCCTTCACAAATTGTACAAAGAGCAAAAATATTCCCTTTGGTGTAAACACACATGTACATAATATATATAGTGTGCTTGTTGGTGTGCTTGTGCACCAAGACAGGTATGTGTTATACCTGTGTTGTGTATGTGAGGTGAGGGTGGGTGAACTAAAGAAAGAGTAGCTTTCTGTCTTGCCATGTGCAAAATGTCTGTTCACCGCTGTACTTGTTTGAACCTTCACCTTTGTTTGTATGTCTTATGTTTACTGTTATTGCAAATCTTCGAAAGTAAAGTTTTTGATGATGCTCGTAGAAAAATGTTTCTAATAAAACCCTTCAGCAGCCTGACAGCTTGGGAAATATGCAGACCTGCAGGATTTTTATTCATGACTGAACATAACAGGCATAGAAAATGAAATTGCATTTGCATAGCTCAGCATGTTCATATGGAAGTGATGTGTGTAATCATGTGCAAAGCTTGCATGTCATTTCATGTACTGTCATTTTATTCACTTGGGAATTTGGTTGCAGAATATTATGATTATATTTAGCTTAACCTATTCTTTGCTGAATTTGCAAAAAAAAAAAAAAACCTAGCAGAGACGAATGGTTTAGTTGGTGAAAGTTCAGTTCGTAGCTAGACTTGTCAGATTTACACAAGTTGCTTACACCCATAAAGTTCATATTGTCCTTCACGTGGTGCAATCATGGCAGTGTGGTCCTCTGTGAAAGCAAATTAACTTCCGCTGTTTAAACTCGTAGAACAAAACTTTTTTTAGTGTGACATGATGAATATAGTTGCCATCACAACTACTAGTGTGGTGAAATATGCACAACTGGGCCATGAAGCTATGATTCTGAAAAAGTGTTTATTCATCAAATGTCATGTTTGGACACTAGTCGATTGAATGAAATTGCAACTCTAAAAGGAACATGAAAAAAAAAAGTTCCTACTGACACAGCAGATTCTACGCCACCAAATCTAAGGCGAAATGGAGGGTAGTAAACAAAATTCTGATAAACAATAATCTTCCAAAAGAATGGAGGCTTACCAGGGGCGTTATGCAAGACGGCAGGACGAAGGGATCGACTGGGACATCGCCGCCTGCTTACGATTGGTCAGCGGCGTTGCGATGGCCAATCAAAGCAGGCGGCGATACGCATCCCGGTCCCTTCGACTTGGCATAGAGAGTAGTCGTGCAGGAATGTGTAGATTATCAGGGGCCCTGGGGAACTACAAAGGACATTGGAGGACTATTTTCTTTACCATAATTCATAGAAGTTTCAGAAAAGTACTGACTAGAATTTCTGGATATTGGGAGTGTACAACATTTTGAGTCAAGGATATGTGCACATACGAGCTCGTAACGAGAGGCTTAAAAGTGGGGGATTAAATAATGGAGATCTTAAATAATATTTACAAGGACGGGAGAGGGATTAAACAATATACAGGGACTCCCTTATTGCCTAATACTCCTAGGTTTACCCACGAGTATTAAAGGGGAGGGTAGAGAAGAGTAACATAGAACAGTCACTATTGTGCCTGGTCTATGCAAACAGTTGAGCAATAATCAGCGCCTCCACCGGCAAGAAGCGCAACAATAGGCAGGCGCCGGCCCGTCGTCTGCTTCTGCCCCTTTCCTCGTTGCTAACTTCCAAACGCGGCGCTGGCTTGCTTGACTGTGTGCGTCCCCGCACATATTTAAAAGTAGTGACTGATTTGCCTGAGGTAGAACTGAGCTGTTCTTTTGATGCCGTCGGCGCCAAAAGAACAGCTTATTTAAAAGTAGTGACTGATTTGTCTGAGGTAGAACTGAGCTGTTCTTTTGATGCCGTCCGGCGCCAAAAGAACAGCTTATTAAAAGTAGTGACTGATTTGTCTGAGGTAGAGTAGAACTGAGCTGTTCTTTTGGTGCCGTCCGCCGTTTCAACGCAAGGGGGCCACATTGTGATAATGCAATTAATGCAAAGGTGCCAGCGAGCTGGACAAGAATGACGAAAATACTTCCTGGAGAAGGGCCACATTGGCCTCCATTTTTCAGCACCCTCGAGATCGCGCGCACGCCTCCGCCGGTTTCCCGCGCTTTCGTTGTCTGCTCTTCGTTAGGTTCTACCGTTTCGGCACTCATATTTCGCATATGTCAGCGTCGAGACGGCACTCTCTGCCTACATGGCAGGTGTCGATGATGACCTGGTGATCATCGTGGATGTGATCATCTAGCCTGCTCGTGGATCTTGCAACGTCGCCGCGCTCTGAAGTGAAGGGGGCGCATGTTTTGGGTCCGGCCGAGTTCGCGCTGCAAAACACCGAGGGACAGGTCAGTCGCTTTGCTGCCCCGGCTGCGCGCCAGAGATGAAGGCTATTTCCGAGAGCATTGGAGGAAATAGAGATGGCAGACGAAACGAAATTACGCTACGCTCCTTTTAAACGTGAAAGACGCGTGAAGACGATGTTACGATATATACAAAAGCAGGCGCCACCTTTGACACCACGCGCGTTAGAAAATAAAGAGGTGCAATGCACGGGCGCCGGTGGCGCGGGCAGTTCAGCATGCGCCTGGAACACCATCGGACGTGGCCTGTCTCGGTCTTTATTACTACCTCGTAACAACTGGCGACGAAGGGTAAATCACGCATTTAACCTGCTTACAAGATGCCGAAGTACGGTACACTGGAGCCTTTCGACCCCGAAAGTCAAATCTGGCAAGAGTACCTGGAACGAATGGAACAGTTCTTCGCAGCAAACGAAGTCCCAGCCACCAAACAACGTGCTGTCTTCCTGAGCTGTTGTGGGTCGCGGACGTATTCCACGCTGCGAAGTCTGCTCGCACCAATGAAGCCGACGGAAGCGACACTGGAGGCCAGCCTACAAACGCTGGGCTACCATTATTCGCCGAAACCGTCTCTCATGGTGAGCCGTTTCAAGTTTAATGGCCGAGTACGACAAGAGGGAGAATCGATCAGTGACTACGTATAAGCCTCACTAAAGAAGCTATCGGAGCATTGCGAGTTCGGCACATTCCTCAATGACCTCCTACGAGACAGAATTGTTTGCGGCATTAACGACAAACAAATACAAACTCGTCTGCTTGAAGAGCACAATCCAACATTGGAGTCCGTGGTTACGCTCGCACAAGCTATGGAATCCGCAAAGCGTGACGTAACCGAGCTAGGCGAAGCCGCGGCATCTTCATCAGCGAGTATCAACGCTGTTCAAGTTCCTCAAGAGAAGCACGTGAGCTGCTATCGTTGTGGCGACTGTCACTTTGCAACGGAGTGCCCGCACATCCGGGACATCTGCAACCATTGCAAGAAAAAAGGACACATTGCCAAGGTCTGCAGAACGAAAAGCGCAAGCTCTAGCCAACGTGCGTCTGCAACAAAGCAGAAAGGACACCAAATTAAAGAGCGGCTCAAGAAAGCCTGCTCCAGTACACGTCGTTGAACATCCAGAGCGCGATGAGGTTTCGTCAAACGACGGGGAAACCTACAACATGTGGAAGTTGGACTCTCCTAAAAAGCCAAATCCATTCGTGGTTGAGCTGGAGCTTCAGGGAAAGCCAATAAAAATGGAGCTCGATACCGGGGCAAGTGTCTCTATCATAGGAGAGACTACACTCCACCAGGAATTTCCTAACCTTTCCTGCGAGCCTTCAAAGGTCCGTCTGAGAAGTTACACCGGAGACTTGAAACCTGTGGTCGGGAAGGTCACCGTGACTGCGAAATTCAAGGACCACCACTTCGAGCTCCCACTACTGGTCGCTGAAGGCGACGCTCCTACTCTGCTGGGACGTGATTGGATGGAAGCGTTGAACATGACTGTATTCGACGTTTCAGACGTCTGCTTCGTCAGCGATGTCCAACAGCTCATAGATCAGCACACCACTCTCTTTCTGACGAACCAGGAACATTCCAAGGAGTCTCGGTGAAACTGTCAGTTCGTGAAGGTGCCAAACCACGGTTCTTCAAGGCACGAAGTGTCCCATTTGCCTTGCTCGACAAAGTATTGGAAGAACTCCAGAGGTTAGAGCGAGAGGACATCCTTGAACCCGTGAAGTCTTCCGACTGGGCAGCACCGATCGTCCCAGTCATAAAGAAAGACGGTCGCATTCGCATATGCGGAGATTATAAAGTGACTGTAAATCCCGTTGCAGTCCTGGACCAGTATCCGATTCCAAGAGTCGAAGAGTTGTGGGCGAAGCTTTCAGGTGGCATCAAATTCACCAAGCTTGACCTGAAGGACGCCTACCAGCAGTTGGTCATCGATCCAACTTCACGGAAATACACCACAATCAACACTCCCAAAGGACTTTTCGAGTACAAGAGGTTACCATTTGGAATCTCTTTGGCCCCATCAATCTTCCAGAGGGAGATGGAAACCCTGCTCCAAGGTCTCAATCATGTCATCGTCAATTTTGATGACATTCTGGTGACGGGAACGGATGACAAGGACCATCTCAACAACCTCGCTAAGGTATTCCAGCGAATGTCAAACAGAGGAGTCAAGCTGAAATTCCCCAAGTGCAAATTCATGATGGACGCTGTCGAATACCTGGGCCACATCATCGACGCAGAAGGGCTGCACCCTGCTCCAGGCAAAGTCGAAGCAGTCCTCAAGGCTCCCGCACCAAGCAACGTCAAGGAACTACAGAGTTTCCTCGGCTTGGTTAACTACTACAGGAAATTTATCCCGAGCCTATCCTCTGTCCTGCACCCTTGCATCACCTACTGGCAAGCGGAACACCATGGTGCTGGAAAGATGAACAAGAAGCTTCGTTCACTGAAACAAAGAAACTTCTGACTTCGACCAGCGTGTTGGTCCATTACAACCCGAAGGAGGCCCTTACACTTACTTGTGATGCGTCCCTATTTGGTCTGGGAGCTGTTTTGGCCCACCGCAATGCCCAGGGCGTGGAACGTCCTATCGCGTTCGCATCCAGGAGCCTACAGCCGGCCGAAAAGAATTAGTGCCAACTGGACAGAGAGGCATTGGCCTTAATCTTCGGCGTAACTAAGTTCCGTCAATACCTCTGAGGAAGGCACTTTGATGCAGTAACAGACCATAAGCCGCTGCTTGGACTTCTTGGCCCAAACAAGGCCATCCCAGAGCGAAGCTCTCCAAGAGTGGTACGTTGGGCCCTCGTGTTATCTGCGTACGATTACGTTTTAGTCTACCGCCCCGGCAAGACAATTGGACACGCAAATGGATTGAGCAGATTGCCGTTAAAAAGCAAGCACATCACGGTACAGCCGCCAGCCGACATCTTCATGTTGGAAGGGTGCTATCCTCGAGTGCATGCTGTCGTCAGCCGTAGTAGCTCAGGCTTCAAAGAGGGATCCTCTCTTGTCGAGGCTTCATGACATCTTGATGGAAGGTGGCAACCTCCCTCGGGAGGCCGAATGGATAAGCTTACAAAGTTCGAGAGCACGAGCTCAGTCTACAAGAAGACTCCGTGCTCTGGGGAACCAGAGTCGTGATTCCCGCGTCTCTTCGACAGGAAGTCCTGAAGCTCATTCTCGAAAGTCACCCGGGCATTGAAAAGATGAAAACTATCGCCCGAAGTCACGTATGGTGGCCTAACATAGATGGAGACATCACAAACAAGGTGAAGTCCTGTGCGACTTGTCAGGAACATCAGCACTTACGTCGACCAGTGCAGTCAACACCTTGGCCCTTTCCAGAGAAACCGTGGTCAAGGCTGCACATTGATTTCGGTGGACCTTTCCAAGGTCATTACTTCTTGGTCGTCGTGGACGCTTTCTCCAAGTGGGTTGAAGTCATGCCTGTGTCTTCTCCATCTTCAGAAGCAACTATTAACTGCTTAAGGACCATTTTCTCAACTCATGGAATACCAGACATTATCGTATCTGACAACGGAACAGCTTTCACAGGTGCGAAATTCTTGGAGTTCCTCAGAAGAAACCAGATCCGGGGTATCAAGGTACCACCGTACCATCCCGCATCAAACGGTGCTGCTGAACGTGTAGTTCAGTTAGTAAAAAATAAGTTGAAGAAGGCTGACCCTGGCGACTTTCAGACCAAGATCGCCAGGTTACTTTTTCAATACCGGACAACACCTCATGACCTGACAGGTCGATCGCCTGCAGAACTACTCATGGGAAGGGTGCTGAGAACCCCTCTCAAAGCACTGCGTCCGGACCTTCGGAAAAATGTTGCTGTAAAACAACTGAAGCAGAAGCTACACCAGGACAAAGGAGCACGCCGTACTGAATCGCCGAGGCCTGACACTAGCGTCATTGTAAAGAATTTCAGGCCTGGTTCATCGTGGTTGCCAGCCACTGTTATCAGACCAACAAGTTCATCGTCCGTCGAAGTACAACTGGAAGACGGAACCAACTGGCACAGACACGGCGACCATATCAGACTTGACGACAGGTTCACACCGGTAACGCCTGAGTTGCCAGAAAGAAATGCAATCACTTCGTTTGCTGAACAACCACCAGCCAACGCAGGAACAACGGTGCAAGTAGATGAACCACCGGAGGCTCAAGCATCAACGCCACCGCCGTTGTCTCCACAAATACACCATCTTCCCGAGGGGAACCATGGGGTGATGCGGAGCATCGCGGATCGTAATTAATTTTTTCCCTTCTTGACTGATTTCTTTTGGCCGGCCGGATTTGGGCTGCGGCGGACGCGAGCGGCCGAGAAACGCTAGCAGACGACAACCGCAGAGTTGCGGGAAAGCCCACCCCACTGGAAAGCCCTGGCGTGGCGCTGCGACCCGCGCGCCCAAAACTATCCTCCATTCACTCCTCCGGGGGAACGCGCGCTACCGCTGCCACACTTGAAGGAGAGGAGACTAGAGGAGGAAGAGTTGCGCATGCGCGCGCGGTGTGAGTAGAGTTCTAGTAACGTTGGTAGACGCGAACCACGCGAAGTGCACGCAGCTGGTAGAGAGAGAGAGCGGAGAGAGTAACGCGCAGCTGTTGGAAAGAGGAAAAGAGGAGAGTTGCGCATGCGTAACGTGAGTGCGGACTACGACGCCGACGCCGCGGGACATGGGCCCGAGCAAGAGATGCTCCGCAAAAACTTGTCGGGAGTTCGATCGCTACAAAAGACACTCCAGTTCTACGCAAAGGAGCAAGGGAGCAGAGAGGAGACGACCGCTGTTTTGACGCAACGCTGTCGGAGAAGAGCACTGCTGAGGCTACGCGTCGTCTGCTACGGGCCGACTTCTTTTTCGCCTGAATAAAAGTGTGTGGCCATACATCGAGAAAACTTCATTTATTAGCTTTATAACCCACTGAGGAATAATAATATATCCTTTTCTTGCCAGAGCCAGCGATATAAAAGGAAATAATCGAGATTTAGATGGCGATCCAATGCATTCTGCCGGGAGAATGATCGAAGATGGCGGCCCTCCCCACTCAGCTGGGACAGGGGCGGATCCAGAACTCCGTTTTGGGGGGGCGGAAAATTTGTAAGGATGCTATTCTCCCATTCTTTCATGTGCACCAGGGGGTCCACCCATGTCAAATTGCCCTCCGAAAAGGGGGAGGGGGGGGTCGACTCGGTTTGGGGGGGGGGGCGGCTGCCCCGTCGCCCCCCCCCCCCCCCTTGGATCCGCCACTGAGCTGGGGAGCAGCCGGGAGTTCACGCGCATGCGCTCATGCCTCTCGCTCTGCGCCGCGTGCTGATTGGCTCGCTCGGGAGGAGAGCGTCACGGCGGCGAGAAGACCAACTCATGTTTACAAACAAACCGGAGCGCCCGGAGCGCCTCTAGCGGACGCCACCGGCGCCGCGCATGCGCGATGGGGGTGTGGGCAACAAGCTCGCCGTCGCCCATAAACAAACCATTGAAACGCGATGTTATCGGCGTCAGTGTGAGTCCCCCTGCCCTTTTTCGCATTCGAATTGTTGATTCTACGTCTTCCTGGCAATGTCTGACTACATGAGCGGCGTCAGCGAAATTAACGAGGCTCGTTACACCGCGAAACTTCGCGTGAATAATCTGACATGCGGCGATTCATTCCGCGTGGACGCCGCAGAATGCACACTAAAGCCTGATTCACCTGATGAGATTTCGCTCGCAATTTTCAGTCGCGACGTCGCTCGGGCTGCAAAAGCGTGAACCGTAGCTGAGATGGTCGACGTCAATACTGAAAATCGCAAGCAGAATCGGACCAAGTGAATCAGGCATAACAAGTCGGTGATGGCCGCTGGTAACAATAATCAACATGTCCTTGTATCTACTGTTTACGACGAGCCTGCTTACCAACCTTCAAATTTAAGTCTTTTGAGGCCTGCACTTACTTCTTATCGCAAGGACCGGGCCAACTTTTGGTCTACGGGCCGGCGTCGTCTAAGAGAGCAGACGACAAGCAGAAACATTTGAAAGAGCAGACGACAGTTTGAACGATCAGGCGGCCGTTTGAACTTGAAGACGCACTGAACGTAGTCCGCAGGTGGTCCGCACAACTTGACGGTTTTCTGGCGTTCATGTTGGAACAAAACAAATAAATCTGATGACCACAAGTATCCGTGAATTCAACCCAAAGTGCTTCCCGCCCAAGCAATCGTTGTCCGACGGCGTCTGCTTTTCCCTTTTCACGGCACATATCCAGATTCTCGGACGAACCGAGCACGTGAAAACTGACCTTCAAACCTTTCTCGACACTTTTGGTACGGCCCCAGTCGCGGCGTTTTGACGATAAGGCAGGTTTTTGTCTGATTCCTTTCAAAACGACGCAGGAATACACGTCTGGCATGGGGACTTCTGCCCACAGCCCCAGACCGGAAGTGCGACCGGCGCGCCACCACCGCGCCATGACGTCGCGGCTCGCGGCAGAGAAACTAGGAACGCTCGCCACTCGCCGTTTATTTTTTTTTCACACTTGAAGGAGAGGACTAGAGGAGGAGAGTTGCGCGGGCGCGCGCGGTGTGAGGACAAGCGAACGCACGCGCAGCCGGCACGTAGCTGGTAGAGAGAGAGCGGAGAGAGTTGCGCGTGCGTGGTGTGAGTGCGGACTACGACGCCGACGCCAACGCCGCGGGACAAAGACCCGAGCAAGAGATGCTCCGCGCGTTAGAAAATAAAGAGGTGCAATGCACGGGCGCCGGTGGCGCGCGAGCAGTTCAGCATGCGCCTGGAACACCATCGGACGTGGCCTGTCTCGGTCTTTATTACTACCTCGTAACAAGCGGCGTGCGTGTTGCCATGGCATCGCGATGTCACTATCTGCGCAGCGCCACCTCCCATTGGCTCCTTTCTTCTGCGGCAAGAAATGGCGAGCCCTCAACCGCGCGTGGTCGGGCCTTCCGCCGGCCGCACGCCAGGGAGAACACATGCCACAAAAGCAGTTGTGACGGTTTTGACTGAGCGCTAGAACAAAACAAATCAATCACCAAAAAAAAAAAAAAAAACTCGGAAAGTATTAGATGAAATAGGTAAAAAAAAATGCAGCAATACGCTCCCCACAAGCACGGAAGGCAAGGACCTCGCGCTTGTTGCCTCCGCAGTTTTGCACTTTAGTCAAAAACAAGGCGGTCGTATGTTTGTTGTCGTGCACTATTCCAACATGCCAACGAAAGTACAGCTTTTCCAAGGCAAAAATGACGCACCGGACTTCCCATCGTTGCGGAAGCTGCAAACCAGATGGCGCGACCTGTCGGGGCAAACTGAACAAACTCCATTGCACGAGACTTGTCCACGTTACTGAAAAATGTTATGGTACGTATTACACTTAAGATCACTCAAGGCTACACTGTAATTAATTACAATTATAATTACTCCCATATATAAAAGTAAGTGACCGTTACCCCGAACAGTAATCCGTTACTTTCGTGGCGTTACTTCGAACGTTATTGTCCTCAAGTAAGAAACAAGGGGAGGAGGGTTATTCAAGCTTTTATTGTTGCCACTTGTTTCATTTATTGAACCTGAATATTTTGAGCAACAGCTGGCATGTGACCCCGTAAGTGATGACGTCACAACATGGCGTTTGGGTCCAAACAAACCGTTGCTAGGGACGTTGCTATGGACTAATGCATGGAGACTCCACATGAGGCTAGATTTTTGCTTACAAGTAAGTAAATAATTTTTTGTAAGCAACCTAACTTCTTGATATCTAATTATGAAGATGTTCTTGCCGTCTCAGTGTCATATTGCAACGATGAAAGCCATTTCAGAAGTCTTACACTCCGCTTTGCTTTGGTAGCAGACGACACGATAGATTTGCTAGCCTCTGTTGCAGCGGGCGTCTTCATTGAAATGCGTCGGTAAACAAGGGACAAAAACAAGTGGATTGCCGTAGCCGTACAGGCCTCCGCAATGTGCGTTTTTTTTTCCTGTGAACAACTCAGCTTAGTTAAGAGGGGTGAAAATGCAGTAAAATCAAACCACGTCACGCAGATCAGTTACGACGACGACCTGAAGTGCATTACCGGCGTAGTGCAGGCACCATGAGAAACAAATCGTACGCCGTCGAGGTGAGTCGTTTGTTATTATTATTTTATTATTGTGGTTGTCAGGTTATTAAAGAATTGCGTGTCTATCGCGATTTCGCAGTATTTTGCTTTTTTTTTCCCTTGGTATACATCAAATTCCGTGGATGTGCTCTTTTGGTGAAGATCTTCATCGAACCCGCGATGCGAGTACAGTCTGTAATAGACTCACCTTATGTTTTTTATCCAGTTCTTTCGCGCTTTGGGGTCTTGCGGAAATCTGAAGAAACTGCAAGAATCTCTCTCCACGCGATGGTTACAACCAGGTATACGAAGCACCCTCGCATAGCGCGAGTCCGCAAACAAAATTTGGGATCTCAACCGTTCGCCTGAAGTGCTTTTCTCGCGGGTGCAATGCGATCTTTTAGCAGACTATCATCTCGATCGACGCCCGGACTTTCGATAAACCATATTTTGCATCGCACCCCACTATGAAATCTTAAGAGTGTCTGAAACTCATTATATTTCAAACAAATGCGATGCCAGAATATCGTCTTTATTCACACGATGCAAACGACGGCCCCACTTGGCCGGCCGGCGTGCGGCAGACGGCATACTTCTTGCATTCGTCGTCTGCTGCAGGTATCTTGAGGACCGGAAGTTGCAGTCGTAAATATTTCAGAAACGAGCGATTACCGGCACACTTCTGTCGAAACACATATGACATTCAAGCTTTCTATATCTGTGATTTTTAGAAGTTTAAATCCTACTCCTGATTTTTGAATGGTCGGGTTTTCGTAGCGAAACCGAGCCACATGTATTCGTCCATAACAACGACCCTAGCAACGGTTTGTTTGGACCCATGACGTCACACTTACGGAGTCAATTTCTTACCATAGAGATCGTACCTACCTCGTTGGATC
The DNA here is from genome assembly GCA_037355805.1 of Ixodes ricinus. NCBI lineage: Eukaryota > Metazoa > Arthropoda > Arachnida > Ixodida > Ixodidae > Ixodes > Ixodes ricinus. Next base: position 59,329 of record JAZHYW010023777.1, read on the forward strand.
GTACATACTAACTCTAGAGGAAAAGGTCCGCCATTTTCCCATGCATTCTGGCTGCCGCAAGCGGCGTAGCATGCATGCAGGCAGACCCTCGGTACAGTGACCTAGCTCACTGTACCCTCGAGTCCACACATGGTTACCAACTGCCGCAGTTTCATGAACTTCAACAATCCGCGAACTTACCGGTGGAAAGATATTCGCGTTCCTTTCGAACCTTTCTTTTTGCATAGCGCGCAGATGTACGGCCTCGCGTCAACGCTAAGCTAAACCAGATACCCGGCTTCGCAGGTGGGGCGCGGCCTACCTCGTTGGGCGCGGCCGAGGAGTACGAAACCGCGCAACCACCAGATTTCCGAGATTTCGACAGAAGGGAAGTTAATGTAGCGTAATGAGTAGATTACTTTTTATAAGTGTTAGAATAGCTCAGAATTTAGTTTACAACGTTAAATTATTACTGTTTATATTGCTGAGAGTTTTTAGTCTTCGCGATTACCACTGTGACTGTCGTCCTTCAACTGGCAACATTGCTTTCTTTCTCTCGTCTTCTGTCGTTCTCTTTCGCGATCTTTCACTCGGGACCCCGGGTGTCGGCGCACGGGATTTGCTAGTCCTCCTCACCCACCTTTACCCCCTGTTTCTTACTACGGCTACGCTGAACACCCTTTTAACTGAGGCGGTGGCAGGGGCGGACGCAACTATTTCTTGAAGGGGGGGGGCGGGGGGTAGGTAGGTCAGGTATTGGTCAGCGTCCCCCCCCCCTTTCCGTTTCCAGGCCCTAAATTTTGCACATGCAGAATTCAAGAGGGGGTCAGAACGTCCGGAACCCCCTCTGAATCCGCCCCTGGGCACTGGATGGGTGCATCATGCACAGAATGCATCATACTCTGCATTGAGTACAACTGGTAGCAGCTCGCAAATGCACAAGGACAAAGGAGGAATTCACAAGACGAGCGCTGACGCGCTCGTCTTGATTTTGGGGGAGGGGGGGATCGACTGCAGTTTACTCCGGTGTTCTCCGGGTTAGCGGCGTAGACTCCATTCCTCCCGGGGAAGGGGGGGGGGGGGGGGGGGGCACGTTACTTTTTTGCCAGAACTGGAGATTGAAGCTAACGAAAGCACGCTGGGATTCCATTTCCCATGTATTTTGTCTAGGGATGTCGCGAACTTTTTTCGACCCGAAGTTTCGATGATCGAATCAAGCGGTCGAAAGGTTCGAAAGATTTCGATTTTCGACCTTTCTATATCGTAAAATTCGACGGAAGTCGTATTTTCGAACTTGTGTAACTAAGAAGTTCGATGCTCTTCGAACCGTCGAACTTATTACGCTAGAAAATTTGATCGTTTTCGAACTTTCGTACTTGTTAGGCTGCATAACTCGATGCTTGCCGAACTTTCGAACTTGATAGACCAAAAAATTTGATAATTTTCGAACTTTCGAACTTTTTGCACTAAAAAGTTCGAAGCTTTTCGAACTTTCGACTCTTTACGCCAAGGAAGTTAGATAATTTTCGAACTTTCGACCTTATTTATCAGAGAGAATCGAAAAGTTTCGAACTTTCGATTCCTGAAAACTCAAAAGTTCGACGAACTTCGAACTTTTAGGGTAAAGTTCGACGTTCGTCGAACTTCGAAAGACCGGCATACGGTTTCATTTGAATTCAAGCAGTGAGGTACATTCGTAATTTTTTTCTTGAATTTTTACATGCGGTGCTGCGTTCATTACGAACAATGCAACGTCGTTTATTACAATGTTCTGGCACGCTCAGTGCCATATCATGAAGCGCCCTAAAGCCGAAGTTATTTACGGTAAGAGATGTTAAACTTTTTAAGAATGATCTATGTATAGCTTAGGTAAGTGTCGTCTTAAGATGTGATTACTGTTATTCATGATGACTTTCGAAGAAATGTCCAAACATGTATCACCTACGGGCAATTACCTGCCTAAACTCAATATTTTTTTCGTCTAAGTTGTTTCAGGTATCGAATTTAAATTAACACCACAGACAGTACATATAATTGCCATCTGCAGAATACAATCAATATACTGATTGTTTTTTTCACGTTGAGGAATAAATTAACTAATGGGGAAGATTTCTAATATTGGTCAAGTTCAGCACGTCATTAAAAAAAACTTTTTTTTTTTGTTTTACGATTCTGGGAAGTGTTTTTTTAGCCTGTACACATTTTGGCAGGAGAAACTTGTTTCGAAGTTCTGAGCTTCTAGAATATGCAAGGATACAACACTTCCGGCGAAATCTTACAGTCAAACCCGTTTATAACGAACAGCAGGAAACACTACGATCAGTTTGATATAGCAAGTAGTTCGATATAGCAAAAACATTTACAACGAACTTCCACGATGAGTTCTTTGTAAGGCGAGAGCTTCTCTTTCTTTCTGATCTTTTCATTTCCGCCTTGTAACAACGCGCTGAAAGAGTTTTTTTTTTTTTTTGCCTGCGTGCAGAGTTTTTTTTTTTAGCTCATCTCTTCTTTTGATTGCTTCTCTCCGTGGGCAACCGCTTTAAAATGAAGTTTTTTTCATCTGTGCGTGCATGCAGAGTGTATTTTTAAGCTTTCTTCCCTTCTGAATTGCTTCTCTTCGCTCAATGTTATTCGCAACTTGAGCCTTTGGAATTTTCTTTCTTTTCTACTTCTTTTTTTGGGGAGAGGGACAGGCTAGAAGACGATTGTTTGCGCGTTTTCAGAAGCCTTCCCAGGGGAAAAAGTTCGATATAGCCAATATGTTGTTTGTTATAAAACATACTTTTTACATGCATTTTTATTTAAATTTTCCGTGAGTTCGATATCGACAATAATTCGCTGTAAGTGGGTTCGTTGTAAACGGGTTTCACTGTATAGTTTTTTTTCTCCAGCTTTTTATCTCCGCATTTATTGTTATGTTTGTTTTTCTGTTACCAATGGCACAGTTATTTAGGTCGAAAAGACATAGCTTTGAACTTCCGAACCACTAAGCATGTGACAAGTAGTGTTTTCTGACAACGAGTTTCCGACAATGACCGTCTACGCGATCTTTTATGCAGTGAAGAGCGACAGTAGCTATACATACACATAAATAATTTCAGATTAAAATAAGCTCGACCACGCCCTCTTTTGCCGTATTGTTTTCTTTAACAGTCCGAAATATCTGGAAGGGGGGGGGGGGGGCGAGGGGGCTAGAGCACTTCCCCAACCTCCCCCCGTTTTTCCTCTTCCGACGTCACTTAATTGTATGGTAGAAAGCTCCTCGACCTCGAGTTGTGTCGGCTTCTGTGCTATTTGCGGGGCGTTTCCTCCGTCCCGGAAAATAAACCTCCAGGACAATTACAAACTTAAGTTACTACTGGGTGAAACAAGGAGACGGCAGGCTCTTTAAATCGACCGGAAAATTCGGTTTCTTAACCTATCGCGCTACGACTTTGTGCAGCGTTGCCCACAGATGGTGCATTTTTTTTTTTTTGTAAAATTTACAAAGAGCGAATTTACCTGAGGAAAAGGTAAAGAAAGAAAAAGGCTTAGCTCCTATGGAAACGCAGCGACGCCACCGGTCTGCAAACAACACGGCGCCGTTTCGCACGGGAGACAAGAGATGGCGCAAGCGGTCGCGACGCCAACTGCCGCCAACGAACGAGCAGACGACACCGAGAACCGTCGTGTTTAGCAGACAAGGAACTGCAGATCCTTGTTGTTACCGCGCCTGTTTTTGTTTCTGCGACTGTCGCCGCCTGCGGAACGCGAGCCGCTCTGAGTCGAAAGGATCGTCTGCTAAAGTGCCGGCTCTCGGCGCCGTATGCTCGTTCGTTGGCGGCGTTCGTTGCGCCATCTCTTGTCTCCCGTGCGAAACGGCGCCGTGTTGCTTGAAGACCGGTGGCGTCGCGGCGTTTCCATAGGAGCTAAGCCTTTTCTTTCTTTACTTTTTCCTCAAGTAAGTTCGTTCTTAGCAAATTTTACAAAAAAAAATGCATTATCAGTGTGCAACGCTGCACAAAGTCGTAGCGCAGATGGGTCGCCGCGGTAGGCGCGCGGCCGTCCCTTGCCGTCTACGGTGCGGAGAAGAAGAGCATTGCGCGCGAGGAATTCGTCGACAACTCGAGGGGCAGTGGGCTGCTGTGCGAGGCACGAAGTGGAGTGTTGAGGACACGCCACCTGAGGTCCAAGTACACGCCGGGGATGGACGGTACATGCCAGCTATGCGGCCAGCAGGAGGAGACAGCCGAACATATCATAATGTAGTGCCGAGAGCTGAGGCCGCCAATGCAATATTGGCCAATCGCCACCAGATTTGGTGGATTATGCGGTTGCACTGGGGCTGAAGAGGTTGGGACCGACACCATCGACAGAGCAGGAGCAGACGACGCAGGCGACGTGCGTCGATGAAGTGGGAGGTCGAGACCATGGTGGCCAGCGCAGCCGGCGGGAAGATGTCGGCGCCATCGGCGTGGTTGGGTGTGTCTAGAGCAACTGTATAGACCTTTTCATCTCAGTAGTTACCCGACCGGCGGACAGAGGGCGCTGACGCACTCGGCGCCATTGGGTGGCTTCAATTTGGTTGGTTTCGGTTTCAGCGCGCTCTCGGCTGTGTTGGTGTGTTATGTCATTCTCGCCTAATTTCGTCATACAAATGTACCCGTTATAGCGCACAACTAATAAAACTGTGGTACTGAGCCAATTCGAGAACCACGAAGTGGTTTCGAGTCATATTCGCGGACTTTCTTACGAACGCTTTACGATGCATCTGGTCATGTTCGTCGCTAATTTCGGTCAGGTTCGGCGGCGAAACGACTACGATGCACAATGAGGGTTCCCATCGTCTACGGCCTGACCCACTGACCCTAGTTTCCAAAAATAAACTAATGAAGAGACTAATGAGTAGATATATAGTAAAAATGCAGGTCCACAACCTAATTAAAAACCTCCTAAATCGCGAAAAACACACGAAGTCGCAAGTTCACTGACTGATTTTCGCGGACACCAACTTTCTGTGAACTTTAGAAACTCGAAATGTCTCCTATAATACGCAGATATTCTAAGAAATAAGTGATATTGTCTCGGGCTGTTTTCTTTAAAAAAATTAAGTACTCGAGATATATTTCGATAGACCGCGTCCTAGGTCGGGTGGGAAATTCCTTTAGCTATTGACCTTCAGCTAGAAGTACTTACTTACTAACAGCATTTAACAACGTTGGCGTTAGAAAATTGAACTATTTGTTTTACTGACATTTGATTACGACGTGCTTGGCACATGAGATAAGTGAGGCCCATCAAGTGAAATCTGAAATTTTGTCTTTGTATAAACTTTTCCAAATAAAATTAAGGGTACGAGAGAAGTGATCTCTCGTATGTTTGGTTGAAGTCGAATGCTAGGCACGACTTCATGAACCTTCATGACAGATCTGCATCCAAACTGATGCGATTTAAAATCAACCCTGAACTTGGGTGATTTCCATGTAGATGGCTTCTTTTCGGCATCACATAATACGAGCCCTAGGCACTCTCAAGCTGCCTGCGACAGATTATTTCACAGGGGTCTTTGTGTTTAAAATAAATAAAATTCAATAATTAAATTTTGTATAAAAATGTTAACACAATTTGATGACTGCAGATGTGTGACCGAGCATAGTGTACAGTTTCTCTAAATTCATAAATAAACAAATCAAGCAAACGTTTCTATTGCAAAAACGATTTAAGACCGTCTAACAGATTTAGGTGTAATGTCGTGAACAAACAAATCGCCCGATGTGGACGTTACCATTATTCCAAGCATCAGATAAAATGTGAGTTAAACGTTCATAACCTGTATATCTTATATGTCCTATATAATCAAAAACAACTATTTTAAATTTGTTATGAAGGCAAGGCCGGAGGCTTTCAGGAAACACCCATCGCTTCATATGCTGAGTAGTATTTTGGTCACATTCCTTAAGATTCTAAATGCGCGATTATACATATACATTGCGCTATACTTATTTCAAATATTCCGCCACTATCACTGTGTAAACTTCAGTTGTCATAAATAATTGGGCTCAATATGCGCCAGGTCTGACCCTGATTCCTGTATCTCCTCCCTCCTCACGCGTATCCGGTACGCCGACGGTGAAAATAGTCAAAATCGGTTACAAAATTAACTGCATATGTCGTCGTGCACATAATGATGGCATGCAATTAAGTTGCAAATGTAAACATCGGGCGGCAATTCACAACAAGGCGAGAAACGCGGTGAAACGCGACGAAAAACGCGAATGCAACGCCTTCGCCAAGTCGCGGAGGGGAGAGTGGAGCGACGAGTTGAAGCCACCTTATGGCGGCCGCGTCACGTGATTCCAAGATGGCAGCGCCCATACGACGGAGGCCGAAAAGGTCTCATATACAGTTACTCTAGGTGTGTCGAGCGGCGGCCGGCGCGCGGCACCGAAACGGAAATCTGTCGCCAGGAGGCGCCTCGGAAGGCCTGTATGCTATCCGACCGCGGCGTTTTGGCTGCGTCGGGGCCGAAATAAGCTGCGTGCGGACCTTTTCCCGGCCACTTGTCGGCTGTGTTTTTTTTACAGAATTAATTGGCGTGGCATAATGAAAGTCTGATAAACCTGGATTCGATAGTCGACCCGATTTTGGAGCGTCGACGAAGGTAAATGCGCACTTGAAGTCGTTCTATTCTCACCGCAACGTTCTCGTTCGCGAGTTAAGGCGTCGATTCCGAGATATTATAAAAAATGGGGAAATTTTTTTTTAATTTTCTTTCGTGTACAACGTTTTCGAAATACGTGAAATGTCCACCGAGGTATCAGCAGCCGTGACGAAATTTAGCGTTTCAAGCCGCTGTGTCACGTCTGTCAAATGAATCGACGCTGAACCGCGCAGGCACTTTAACATTAAAATATGTCTGAGGACACTGGACACTTCTGGTGCAATTCCCCTGTGATTCAAGAGCAGACATGGCTGGCGAGAAACAACGCCAAAAGTTGTCATGACACAAAGCAAACAATGCATTTTTGGCACTTTACATTTTTATTCAACGTGGAAAACTAGCAATGAAATACAAAATTGATTTTAAAAGAGAGTGAGCGAAGTAACATATTATACATGTTACATGAACCATTCCCGAACGAAATATTCAGGAATAGGCAATGTAATTGTCGTAACTTTGGCAATTAAAAGTTCTCGAGAATAAGCAATTAAACATTACTTTTGTGCTAACCCCCATACAAAATGGCTTATGGCGTATGATCTTCCACATATGGTAACAAATATATCTTTCTCGTGTGTACCGACCAGAGCAAACCTAAGGGTACCCAGAAACCGGTAGTGATCGTATTTGTCTTCAATGTGTAAAGACATATTTTCGATTGATCAAAAAAGATTGTGCCTCCTTACCAGATGAGTGCAGTTTGATTGTCGGGATCACACTGTTTTAGGCAGGACATAGGTATACGAACACAGGATCGAAGTACAGCCAGGATCTTTACAGCCATTGGCAAGACCCACAAGCACTCTGAGAATGAACATACCCTATCATGGTACCATGAAAGGGCATACCTTGCAGTCAGCGGTCTGCTTTGAAGTCTATCAGGACAAGAATGACAGTACCGCAAACAATTATTAGGTACCGTCGCATTTTGGTCACTTTACTTCAAACGGCCGGGTTATAACAGAACACAAAGGACAGAAACAACCAGAGTCTAGGGAAGCATATTTTAGCCTAGCCGAATATTGAGGAGTTTCAGCGAATATAGGGGGCGCTCCGATCGATCCAACATGGCGGAAAAGAGGGGGATAGATTTGCGACGCCCGTAGACCGGTAGCGTATAAATTCAACAAAGCGTGTCGTTCTCTGTTTGTTGCCGTGTGCGAGACGATCATCGCTTCAAGCAAGACCTACCGTGATGCAATAAATGAAGTGTTCAAGCCAGTCGAAGGCAGGAAATCTTGCCATCGTCAAGATATGTGTGCAAGTGTTCGACGTGAGCTCTCACGCTGGTGCAGCTATCATCAAGTTGAACCGAATGTACGTACGCGGGTCCAAAGAAAGGTACATATCAACAAGGTTCGCGCGTTCAAACTATGATGCGTACTTTAACTAAACGTAAACTTATCGGTATGTGGCTACAAACATTTTCGTTGACGTTGCTTAGATGATGTAACCATTCAGGCCTCGCATTAAACGGTGTGGCGAACTCTTCGGTTAATCTGGTTAATTGTGCTAAAAAGCGGTTGGATGGAAAGTATGACAGCTACAACATACAAGGGACGATTGAGGTCTTTATCCTGCGTTCTATGTATCGAAACATCGGTATCCTTGGTGTTATATTGCGATCAGCTGGTCGCCGATCGTCCTGTTTTTACGCATAATGTAAAGAAGCCCCAGAAGCGCCAATCTCATTTCGATGTGCTTGTGCACCCCAACAAGCCTCCTTTTGGCTCTTGTGGAAAGCTTTATTGTAAAAGCAATAGTCTCATAGGTCGTTCGAGTTGTATGTGCCACGGTGATATCTGGTGTGTGTGATCTGCTGACAAACAAGTCTGCATTAAATGCCAGAAGGAGAACAAAGGTAAAGCTTCTTTAACGTTTTTATTTTTACAAAACAGGGCAAAGCTTCAAAAACAAGAGAAACCTAAGCTGATATTTGAGCGTGCTCAAGAATGAATGGCAAAAGGTGCTTATGCTAAGTGGTAGATGTACACAGTTGATTTTCTTTTTGCCTGTGCATTGTAATTTGGAAGATATGTATCAGCAGAAGACACGTGTCCTTTTGAAAATGTCTTTTATTAGGGCAAAAATAGGTTTTCGTACACAACCGAAGAGTTCGCAAGACCATTTACTGCGAGGCCTGAATGGCTACATCATCTAAGCAACGTCGACGAAAATGTTTCTAGCCGCAGACCGATAAATTTAGGTTTAGATAAAGTATGCGTCATAGTTTTAGCCTCAAACGCACAAACATTGATGATATGTACCTTTCTTGATGACAGCTGTACCAGCGTGAGAGAGCCCATGTCATTGAACACTTGCACACATATCTTGAGTATGGTATGGCAAGATTTCTTGCTTGAAGTGAAGATCATCTCGCTACAACTAGCTACGACCACCCACCGCAGCGATGCAGGCGTCGAAGGGGCGCAACGCAGTCAGTCGCCGTCACCCAACGCTGCTCGTTTGGCATTCACGGCTTTCCGCCCAGGTGCTTCGTTTGTACTTGGCACCGAGTGTTATTTTCTGTGCTTGTGTGTGTGCTCAGTGGCTGGATATGGGCCTCATGAGCAGTTCTCCAGGCTCAACAGCGTTCGCCGAAGAACTTTTGAAGAAAATGCCACCCAGGAAAAAAAGCATGAAGACACAACGCACCAGCTTGGCGGACTATGCACTGGGCGCGGAAATCAGGCCCAGCGGATTATACATCAAATGCAAACTATCTAAACAAAACAAAAAAAAATGTTTAGGCTCAAATTGGCTTTTGCAGACTTTACGCCTGGACACTGGTGCCTGTTATTATGCATTGTATATTCACTGCTGTTTGTTGTGGCTCGAGACTCCCTTTCTGTAATGATGCAGAGGGGTCAACTGAACCTTGAAATAAACATATTTAAGCACATCTTGATGCGATGTCCCTTGAAGCCAGATGGTCAGGGAAAAGGTGTGCTATTACCTAATTAGTCAACAGCACGCCAATGGTCACGATCAAAACTCACCGAGTCAATGGGCAGTTTTCCACCACGATATTTATTGCCCATTAAAAACCTTGAGGCTGTAGCCTATAGCACACCCATTCTGGATCAGCAAAGCTTATGCTGTAGACACGCATCATCACATGAGCATGTTTCTTATCAATCTTAAATGTAAAACGCTAGTTATGCAACGAAATTCCCATATCAGCACATTTTTAGCAAACTGAATGGTCCCACATGTTACACTTCTAGCTTTGGAAGTAAACCAATTCACAATACCACCAGTGGCATACATCGTGCCAAGCATTAGTGCCGCATGTGGCAGCAAAATGCCTTAACTAGGGAAGCAAACCTAATCGATCGTGTTGATTAAAGCACCTAGATACGGGAGAAATCATTAATAAAAAAGGTCACTCGAAAAACAAGTTTTCTCGCTGAACGAACATGACTTTTTGTTGAGCGTTCCGCAATGTAAGGCCGAAGACATTCACTCCGTGATCGGTACAGAAGCATTTGTTTAGTAGTCAATCGTGCCTGATAAAAACAACAAAAACAAAGGTGGATTAGAAACGCGATAGATTCGCCTTTGCCCGGAGTACTTACACTTAAAATCGTGTCAACATAAAGCGACTATGGCCCACCTTGCTAGCAGCAATCTTAAAATTTATCCGTGTAGTGACGAGTCGTCACACCTGTGCACCAACCGAAAGCGTTGCTGCAAGTCCCTCCGCCGTCAACTTTGAGTTGCTGTTGAGCCTGAAGAACTGCTCTATGAGGCCCATATCGAGCCACTGTGCACACACACAAGCACATGAAATAACACTCGGTTCCAAGTACAAACGAAGAACCCGGGGCGGAAAGCCCTGAATGCCAAACGAGCGGCGTCGGGCGACGGCGACTGACTGCGTAGTACCTAGCGTTGCGCTCCTTTGACGCCTGCATCGCTGCGGCGGTTGGTCGTAGCTAGTCGTAGGAGTTCGTGTGACCTCTGTTGCTCGTACCGGAACGACCGGAACACTAGAGCCGCGTAATATTCTTGCTGCCGAAATTTATAAGCCTACGTTCGCGGCCAACGCACTTTACACAAAGCCAACGCCCAGCAAACCTATCCCCCTGTTTCTCTTTCGGCGACCGGCCGCCAGGGCGGTCAGCGCCGTCGCTGAAACTCCTCAACCTCTTGAATACTGAGGCACACCGAACAGTCCAATAATGACACCTCCGCTAGATTTTCATGTCGTTGCATAGAAATTGCCACCAACTAAAGTGGACACCATTGTGACATTGCGACGCCAAATTTTATGGAGAGTCCATGGTATAAAGAACATTAAACTCTGTGCGAAAGACCAGCTTCATAAAGTCGTGTTGCAACGTGCATGCAACTAGCTTAAAGGGATGCTGAACCGAAATTCGGATTTCAGAAAATAAGGCCGCAGACAGCGTTTGGGTAAAGTGCATCTAAAAGGTGCTTCTAGTAAAGTACAAAGTAAATGAGACGTTATAACGTCTCATTTACGTACCAGTGTACTTAATAATTTACTTATAAGTAAATTATTAATTACACTAGGAGCAACGTACTTGAAGTAAAGTGCTACAAATACAATGTACTTTCAAAGTAAAGTTTTAACACAATCTTTCATGATGCCCTTTCATTCCCTATACAGAGATTTTTTTTTAATTGGTATGCATTGCCAAGGGGTAGTCAAGGAGCATGACCTCAAAAACAGCGGCGAATATTTAGTAAAGTCAAGTGGCCACTAAGTCGTTTTTTTTTTTCAGGAATGGAGCCAAATTCAGAAGACCGTCTTCTGAATTTGGCTCCCCTTACACTGGATTGTTGCACCCAAGGGGGTTAAATGCACTAGGAGAGAGCATATGACGTCAGTCCCGTAGCTTCCGCAAGCAATCCTCTCATAGAAAAATGCCCCCTCCTTAATAAAAAAATAAAATATAAAAATAAGTGTACAAGCGAGCTGGTGATAATTAATCATGATGTGACACCTGCGATTGGGGTGCGAAAAAATTAAGGAACTTTCAAATAGAAGGAAAAGACAAAAGAGAATGTCTCAAAACAATGCTCTCCTGTTGTTGTTTTTTTTTCGCACCACAGATTTAGGTGCTACATTATGGTTAATTTTTCTCTCCTAATATTTTAAACCTCCTCGCTTGCGCTGACCGACCGAGAAGTAGCAAGAGTTCAAAAAGCTACGGGAAAGCCGCTCTTAGTACAAACGGGGCGATGCGTCGTCTGCTCACGTTTCTGGTGAGAGTGGAATATCCCTCCCAGTATTTCTTCGGAGTTGACAAGGCATCACTTCGTGATACAAATTTAACAAAACCAAATTTGGGGAATGTATCTCGAAGTCGGGAATTGTACTTTCCTCGGAAAGTAGCAGAAAAAAATACTTTAAGTACAAGTACATAGTTCGACGTGAGCGCGTTGGTGAAGTTAAATAAAAACAGAAAGAATAAACATAGGGACGGACAGAACATCACCACGAAAGAGGTGATGTTCTGTCCGTCCCTATGTTTATTCTTTCTGTTTTTATTTACAAGTACATACTCGGAGAATGTACTTCAAGTAAAGTACAAGTTTCCTAAACCTAATTTAAGTAGCACTTTACGTGCAATGTACTTAAAGTACTTCCCAACACTGGCCGCAGACGTGTTCAGCAGGACGCTACGAACCCCAAAACACCACTCATACAGCGATATCTCGAACGGATCGAGCGATACTTTAGAGAAGTATCGCTCGATGTACCGCTCGTCGAAGTGAAGTGCGCACACCCCGGAGTTTTCCTGAAGATGCGTGTCTCCCCTCGGAATATTCCTGTCCCAGTGAGAGAAGAGGACTGGATCCTTCGGGACGGCGAACAACGTGTGTTTTTCTTTTGCAGACCTGTAGCCTGTCGTGCATCCTGAAACGAAGCAGTGCTTCGCTCGCTGCTTTTTCTTTACGCCGGAGGTTGACGGGGCAACGTCCATAGTCTCGGCGTGTCACCTGACGGACGGACATGCAGGAACGGTTGAAATAAATTCACACGAGCGCTGAAGAACAGATGAAAGCGGGCGTGAACTCGTCGCTACCCGCCTTGCCGCACGGAAATGCCTGCTCCAGCAGCGCGCGCCTAGCATACAGGCTGACTAGAGCGCCCCTGACGGTGATTTTTCAAACCGGCCGCGGCGATGCATGGGAGAGCCGGCGCGCTCGACACACCCAACACCCTAGTTGAAATCACAAAGCGAAGGTTAGAAGACTGGTGGAGGAAAGCTGTGAGGAGGGTGAAGGGCAGTGGCAATCAAACTTAGTGTTTTTTTTGTTTTTTTGTTTGTTTGGCTAGATCCAGTTTTGTTAAAACTGTGATCGTCCGATACAAAGGGTTAAGCCACCATACCCGTATCCGTATCCGTATCCGATAGGTTAAGAAACCGGAATTTTCCGGTCGATTTAAAGAGCCTGCCGTCTCCTTGTTAGCGTCACTCGGGCGGCGTTCGATCGGATTACTACCAGCGTGCAAGGGGTGGGAAGGTAGTTTGCCAGATCGCTTCAAGGTTTTTCTGAGTCTCAACATCCTGCCCACCCCTGGCCGTTTCGAACTGGATGGGTATCGTAAAACAGTGCGTTCGTGTGATTACTACTGCGCTGTGCACGTTAAAGACCCCCCTGGGCTGGCGGTCAAAATTACTGATCTATGGTCACACGTCACTCTGCACTGGCAAATATTCCAGCCCATCCGGGTCGTCTTCGCGGAGTCTAAATATCACACCCTAACTTTCTAAACCTGATTTCGTGAAAACCAGTGAGTCGTGAAAACGTTATTTCAAACTGAAACTGTGGAGGAACATAAAAACCGGACTTCGAACTTCAAAAACTTGGACTTAAGAAACATTCAAAATCTTCAAAGGTTTTTTTGTGTTTTTTTTTCAAAATTAGCTTTAAAAGAGAATCGAAACTTTCGAACTTTATGTAGAAAATAATTCGAAGTTTTCGAACTTTATGTCTATAAAATTCGAAGCGCTCGATTTTTTCGAATTTTATATCCAAAAAATTTCGAAATCTTCGAATTTTTCGACCTTCAGATCCCAGGAATTTCAAATTTTTTGAATATCTCGAATCTTTAAATTAGGAAAGTTCGAAATCTTCGAATTTATCGAACCTCAAGTATAAGAATATTCGAAATATTCGAACCCGAAATTTTAGAAGCCGTAAAAGCTTCGAACTTTTGAGTTTCGAAACTCCATTGTGATCGAAAGCTGCGAATTTTTCGAATTCGAACCTCGGTCGGTACGAAAATATCGAAATTTTTTGAATGCGAACCTCAGTTCGCTTAGAAAATATCGAAATCGAACCTAGGGTGGTTGCGCGACATCCCGTTATTTTGTTTACATGCCACTACTAGACGCTCGTTACATGGCACATAAACAGCGTCTCGGTAAGGATCATGGCCCGGGCCCGGGAAGCGGGGGGGGGGGGGGGGGGCGGGGGCGGGGGAGGGGCGAGCCCCTCCCCCCCTTTTGGATTTTATAAGGGGGGGGGCACGAGCCCCGATGCCTCTCCGAAGTCTACGCCTATGCTCCAGGTAGATGTCCGCTGATGCCACGGGCAGCAAAAGGCAGAGAACTAAGCCGCTCTCTCCGCAAGCCCAGAATCTTAAGTCTACATGAGCCACCACTTTGTTTTATTTGTAAATATCTCTGCTTGAGATAGATGCGTCCTGCTGGGGTAAAAACAGGAAGAAAAAAAAAAAAGGAGACTCTTATTATTTCGAAGTGCTCGCGAAAAGCTGACTCACAAAAAGGGTGACTGAGAAGGAGATAACCTGGCTGGAATTCAGAAGCAGAAAAAAATCCATCCTGTTTTCTAAGAGAATATGAGAAGTGTTCAGCAGCGAACGAGGATGCATGGGGCAATAATACCTTCATATATTATCACATCTCTTTTAGTGGGTTTTAGGGTAGATGGAGCGTCAGTAGGGATATGAAGGGAAAGATAAGTGCCAAAGGAAAGGAGGGGAACGACGTTTCGACCAAACGGTCTACTTCACGTACACTAAAAGGGAGATGACAGATCAGATGTGACGTTGTGGAGTCAGAGAGGGAGGAGGAAAAGTCGTCAAGTAAGGTGCAAAAGGTTTGAAGTCAACAAGTTGAGGAATGCGGGTGGGGGTATAGCCCCCGCGTGACAAACCAAATTATAAAAAAGGAGGGAGAGAGAGGAGTGGGAGAAAAGAGGAATGTCTAATAGCCGAAAGTTTCTTGTTTAAAGCCGGAAGGAAATTCCGTCTTTAGGTTAAAAATTAATCTGTTTTCTTCTTTTTTTCATGAGGTGGGTGCATGGAAGCCTGATTCGATGACGCATACTCGCATGTTGAGTTCAGAATGATTCGTGGAGGAGAAGTGTTTAGATACGTGTGTGGAGAGGTCATGTTTGAGTTGGCCCGCTCTTTTGCACAAGTCTGCGGTGTTCTCTGAAGCGTTCGTGGAGTCGGCGGTCAGTTTCACCGATATATCATAAGGTTGGACAGAGTGTGCAGGAAACGATGTATATCAGATTAGAAGATTTAAACGTGTGATTGTCAAGGATTCTCATTAGCAGGTTGGGAGGAGGGCCGGTGTATTTCGCACGTCAGGCATTTTGGGGCGCCGCACGGAGTGGTACCGGGAGTAAAGTCTGAGCTTTTATGGAACGGTTGCTGTGTACTAAAAGGGATCGTAAGTTGGGCTGTCGACGTTAAGTTAGCGCGGGTGCTTTAGAAATAACGTTGGGGTCGACGAGGTGGGAAGTGGCGTCCATGATTAGTTTGCCTAGCCTAGGTATCGAGGGATGGAACGTGAAGATGATGGGGTTGCAACTTGCACGGGGGTTTAGATCTTGATTGGGGAAATAGGGCGTCGTGCCGCGAAATGTTAGAAACGCGACTGCTGGCATTGCGCAGAAGGCCGAGTGGGTAACCACGTTCAATAAAGAACGTGGTCAGCTGATGACGGAAATCAATGTCGTCGCTGCAAATCCCATGGAGGCGGAGAAATTGTGAGAAGAGACTAGAGTTTATTTGGGATCTAGAATAACTCGAGGAGTAGAGAAGGTATACCTATGACTGTCAGTGGGTTTATAATGCACAGAGGTGGAACCTGTGACCGACACTAGTTATTTCTAAGTCTAGGAGTTGACAGGGGATTTCGATATCAATGGGTAAACTTGAGGGAGGCGTGGGCGTTACAGGGTGCATTGGTGAAGCGGTAACTACAAGGGGGGGGGGGGGTAAACCAAAAATATCGTCAATATAACGACCGTAGAATTGCGGGGCGGGTGTGGAAAGGAATTAAAAAACGAGTGCTCGACGTAGCCGACAAAGAGGTTGGCGAATGAGGGACCCATCTTTGTGCCCATCGCTACACGACATTTCTGGCGATAGAAGTAGTTGTCGAATTGGAAGGCGTTTAGTGTTAGGACGAGTTCGGCGAGGCGGATTACGGCGTGAGACAGAGGGTTTTGAAAAGGACGCTGATCAAGAAAATGTGAGAGCCTGTAGTTTTTCGGCGTGAGGCCTAGGATTACCGTGTAGTGAGATGTGATGTCCAGTGTGAAGAGGATAGTGTCGGGGCTCGAGGCCAGATTAGACAGTCGTTGGAGGATGTCTGTTGTGTCTTTAACGTAACTGAGGTTTTGCACAGTAGGCTGAAAGACCGAATCCACAAAAGCGGAGATGAAGTAAGTGGGGCAGGATATGGCGGACACAATAGGTGTCCGCCATATCCTGCTCCACCTTCCTTCCAGCTTTGTGAATTCTGGGAAGGAGGTAGAATGAGGCGGTGCGGGGATGACGAACGATTAGGCGATTTGCAGCGGGGAGAAGGGAGTTGGTTTCGATTACACTCTCAAGAAAAGGGTGTAAAAAGATGTATCGTTACACCCTTTGTCCCATATAATACATCCCAAAACTTCAATTCGGCGTACTGCGCCCTACAGTCGAACAGACGGCCCGAAACTTTACGAGGGGCTTGATAGCCGTGTGGTACAACTTATTAAAATAGCTAATGTACGTGTTACTGACATACAAAAAAAAATAATCGGTGTTTTCTTGGCCTTACTGTAAAAACTCGGTGTTTCCTTTATGTGGTCTTTGATAGGTACTTTAGCTATTTAAAAAGTTAAATCGCACCGTTATCAAGCCCCTCGTAAAATTTGGGGCCGTCTGTTCGACTATAGGGCTCTGTACGTCGAAATGAAGTTTTGGGGTGTATTATATGGGACTTTAAGGGTGTAACAATGCACCCTTTTAGACCCTTTTTTTAGAGTGCAGGAGCTTTAAGGCCCGTTCACACAGTTGCGTTCGGAGCGACCACTACGCTTACGAACGAAGGCAACCGGTTGGAACGACGAGTTACCATAGCAACGAAGCGCCAAACGGTCGTTTCGTTCGTGTTCGTTCGCAACGCAAGGAGTTGAGCCGGTCTGAACTTTTTCGTTACGTTCGGGAACGACTGGAGCGACAAACCAATCACAAATCGAGGAGAGCTCGGTCGCGCGCGTTGCATGCCGGTCGTGCCGGGCTCCTTATATCAGCAAACATGGCGTCGGTGGTGATCGTCGACGTGGACGGCGTGGTGGAAGCTCATCGTTCCGCGTAAAAGCGCTATCCTTGACTTTGAATTTTCGTCGTGTGTCGTTATGATAACCCAGCACGTACTAGAAGGGAAGATCCACCTACTCGTGCGGCGATCTCGTGGCGGTACTCTCAAGACAGCAGAAACGCCCGTGCTGTCGTGTTTGTTTACTTCGACTACAATGGTGCTTTCTGAGCATTTGTGTCCTCGAACACCACCCGGATTTCTTTTTTGGGTGCGTACTGTATAAAGGATGCGAATTTTCACGCGTTTCCATCACCCGAGAAAGGTGATTAGTGTTAGCAATCCTGAACGCTCGCAACGTCTATCTGATTACGAAATTATATTCCTACGTTGCTATATCGCTGCTAAGATTACATCGTCTTTTATAATCGTAGAAGAGGCGTGTGGCGAGATGTGTACTGTTGGCACAGTCGTGTATTAAAGTCGTGATCGTGCAAGACGGCGTACTGCATCTTTTTCTTTCTTTTAATGCACTACCCTGCAAGCGTATCGTGAAAAAATAATAAAAAGTTTGAGGTCATAGAAGACGGTGTGTCTATTTTCTGTAACGCAAGTGAGTGGCAGCGCGTCCCCTTCTTCTTAGAGGCACCGCTGAAACAGCTGACGGCGGCGGAGAGGCGGTCGCTGTGCTGCCGACGCGCTGCGCTGGTTGCAGTGGTTGTAGGAGTGTATGCGCGCCGCGCAGGGCGGTATTTCCGGTCACAACGGACGCAGTCGTGGATAACGGGTTCGTTTCAGATGTCTGAACCAGCCTTTACACAGCTATTGTAGGCGCACAGCAGATCTTCGTGACTGTACGCCGTAGCCGAAACCTCCGACTGCTCCGATGAGGATCTCGCGTCGGGCACGAAACCGTCCGCCATGTTTGTAAGCGTAGCTGGGTTGCTTACTATTGGCTAGGAGCAAGAGCTGGAGCTCGTTTCTCATTGGCTGTTGATTCGTCTGGTTGCATGCGGTTGCATGTGTGTGTACACGTCGCGCACAGTTGTCGTTGAACTTGCAGCGGTTGTATTCGTTCGTAAGCATAGTGGTCGCTCCGAACGCAAATGTGTGAACGGGCCTTTACGGTAGTTGTAATTTTATCTTGGAAAGCGGCGGTGGGGTCGGAGGAAAGGGGTTCGTAAAAATCAGAAACGGAGAGCTGTCGGAGAGCTTTCTCGGAGTAGAGATCACTATGCCAGACCACCACGGCACCACCCTTGTCGGCTGGCTTGATTACGAAGTCAGTGCGGTTTCGAAGGGATTTTAGAGCAGTAACTTCTTGTGGGGTTGCGTTGCGGGATTTAGAGATCAGGTTGCTAGGCGAGTTGGCAAGGATACTACGGCATGGCGGGAGGCGGGGTCCATATACCATAGTTTTCGGGTTGATGGTGTCGAAAATTGTGTGGTTAAAGTGAGACGGATGCTGGGGGAAGTGGGCGTCTAAGAGTAGGCGTCCGAAGAATTGTTCGCTCTCCACGTGTTAAAGCAAAAGGGTCAGGCCGGCTTTGAAGTGAAGGGACGAAGGAAAGACTTCGATAAGATCCCGTACGAAAATGTCAGATCGGAGCGGTTCCACTTCGGATCCACGCGGTTCTAAACTTGTGGACAGTTCAGATCCGCGCGCTTCTGGGTGTAACCAGTCGGATCCAGCGAGACGCGACGCACTGGAACCGCACGGTGATGGGTGGATCCGATTCATTCCCCTTTGTTCCACTCCCAGGGGGGGGGGGGAGTTCCGAAGGTCACGTGTTAGGGACAGGCGCATCCGCTACGCAGGGGCTGCGAGCGGGCGTTCTCCGCGTGCGCTCCACGCTTTGTCTGTTGCAGTCGGCGGCAGCGCTCCCCGAGAGTTTAGGTTCTTCTCTCGTCGGACTGTCGGCCGGCGCTCGCCCGGCGGCGACGTTCGCGTTGCGGGCGCACGGATACTAACGCGCCCATCGTTGCCCTGGATGGTGTGGGAATTCGCGTACCGCCGCCGATACGCCGTTCCCCACGTGGTCCGTCAACAACCCGAGTCCAGCCTGGTTCTTTCACGGGAGCGGGATTCCGCTCCCCGTTTATTGGTACATAAAAACACAACGCTACAAAACACTCAATCTATACTACAAACACACGCGACATTACTCAAATATTTACAAACGTGCGTTAAGCCCAAAGCTTAACGTACGTTTAGTAACTGATCTTAACTGATTTTAATAATGCACTCAGAATAACTTTGATATTTCTAGTGCACATCAGGTTTCTATGCAACAATTACGCGAATGGATGCAATTGCCTTAAGCAGGCAAATCAAGCCTACCCTGTTTTGTTTTTTTTCCCTTTTTTTGCTTGTGTTTGTTGTTAGCTCTTTATAATTTGTATTTGTCTTGTATGTATAATGATTCACCCATGTTTGTGCACCACACAGTAGACCTCTAGGTTGTTTGTGGGCACTGGAACATAAACCATTATTATTATTATTATTATTATTAACACAAGAGGGCCCCTAGGCCTCGTGTCCCGCTATTGCCCAGAGCAGTTGCTAGCACTCGCCTTTCTTGAGCGCCGGCCGGAATCCTAGAGACTCTTGCGGCGTCTTGCCTCCCGGTTACCCGACTAGATCGATCGATGGGCGAGGAGGTTTTCTCCTCGCCCGCCGATGGATGGATGGATGAATACGGCTGAGCCCTTTGGATCGGGCGGTAGCTTACGCCACCTAGCCAATTTGTCTTACCATTTAAGCTTAGAATATTTAAATACGAAAACTATATACACTCCACACTGAACAGAAAGTGAGGCTATAAAACCCCTTGCCATCAGTTAATAAGAAAATACCTAGTTTTCTCGTGCTTTCTGCCACCATTCACTTAATCTTTGCTTGGTAATCTCTACTGTCTGGTAATCCACTTTTCCTTCGCTGTCTCTAAAACCCAATGACTTTATTAAATCTATGTTGTCTTCGGTAGGCATAGGGTGAAGCCCTTTACAGTAGAGTATCAAGTGCTCAGCCGTCTCGTCCACCTCTCCACAAGCAGCGCACACTGTATCCATTTCCTGGTACTTCGCTCTGTATGTTCTGGTTCGCAAAACACCTGTCCTTGTCTCAAACAACAATGAGCTTCCCCTAGAATTATCATAAATGCTTTCTTTGGCAATAACTGTTTTGTTTAATCTATAGCTTTCCAGAGCCCTCTTTGTCTGCATTCCCTCTAGCCACCGATCTATTTCTGTGGCCTTAACTTTCTTCTTAACGGAGACCTGCTCTTCCGTAACCCCACTATAGCCCAAAAACTTTCCTCTTAATTTCCTAGTGCGCTATCTCCACTTTGTGTCTGTACTCCTCATGTATAAAAAGCTAAAAACCTTTCGTGCCCATTGCTCCCCATCCATTTGCCTCAACCGATCCTCAAATTCTATCTTGCTCGCAGCTTCCCTGCCCTCAAATGACGCCCATCCCATGTCTCCTTGCACTCCCTGGTTTGGCGTTTTGCAATGTGCCCCCAAAGCCAGCCTACCTACTCCGCGCTGCTTTATTTCTAGTCTTGCATGCACTTCGGATTTCATGCATAGCACTGCGTTTCCAAAACTTAAACCAGGCACCATGACCCCTTTCCAAATCTCTCTCACCACCTCATACCTGTTGTAATTCCAAAGTGCTCTATTTTTCATTACAGCTGCATTTCTGTTGCCCTTACCTATTATATACTTTTCATGCTCACTGAGATATGCTGCACCATCACATATCCATACTCCTAGATACTTGTATTTACTAGCTCTGGGGCGCTGCAGGCTGCCCCATGCGCTGCAGGCGCCATGGGGCGCCTGCAGCGCCATCCAGTGGCTAGGAGAGAAAGCGGAACGTCGGGAGCCGAATTCGAGATCCCGATCGACCCCGCGGCGACACGACCATGTGATCGTGTTTGAGGCGAGGCAACTAAATAGCTGCCTCGCGGCCAAGACGGCTAAATGGTTTGATAGGCGCCCTCGTGAATGCACGGTGCGCCATAATGGGTACCCACTGACCTCGGTTTTGGATCTTCATATAGCATAAAGCTGCCGACCCATTGCACTTTGGCTCGGCACCTGGATGCGCTTGGCGCTGGTGTGCTTGGTGATAATACTTGGACAACTCGGATACCGCTTGCCCGCCGTAACTTCCCGATGCGCTCAACACTGGATACTGTGCTTGTGCGTGCTGTGTGTGTGTTCTGTGCACACTCTAAGAAAGGGGTGTATTGTTACACCCCTTTGTCCCATATAATGCACCCCAACACTTCAATTCGACGTACAGCGCCCTATAGTTGAACAGACGGCCCCAAATTTTACGAGGGGCTTGATAGCCGTGTGGTACAACTTATTAAAATAGCTAATGTACGTGTTACTGACAACAGCAAAAAAAAAATCGTTTTTTTTTTGGCCTTACTGTAAAAACTTAGTGTTTTCTTGATCTGGCCTTTGATACGTACTTTAGCTATTTAAAAAGTTATATCGCACCGTTATCAAGCCCCTCGTAAAATTTGGGGCCGTCTGTTCGACTATAGGGCGCTGTACAGTCGAAATAAAGTTTTGGGGTGTATTATATGGGACAACAGGGTGTAACGTGATACCCTTTTTTTTTAGAGTGCACCGTGTTTGGTGACGACGCCTGGACGACCGTGTGCGCCTCCGGAATTCCCGCTGCGCTCATCACTCGACTCTACAAAAGTATTTCGCGCGATGCCCTTAGCCGTTACAAGCGAGAGATTGTCGCGATTTCAGACCCAGGCTCTTTCGTCTGGGTCTGAAAGGGAGGAGGATGAAAAGTCGTCAAGTAAGGTGCAAGAGGTTTGAAGTCAACAAGTTGAGGAATGCGGGTACAAAACCCCTAAATCAGTAATTTTTAGAAAGACTTTGAGCGCGTGAGAAGCGCAGTAATGCGCTTAAGTTACCACTCGTGGAGCAGGCACAAGGCTGGGGCTAGATAAGAGATGGAAAAATTGCGCGGGCGCCTTACCGCAACCGCTAGCCTTGTCCCATGCTCCGCGAGTGATAACTTTAGTGCACTACTACGCTTCTCACGCGCTGAAAGTCTTTCTTAAAATTACTTATTTAGTGGTTTTCGATGACGCTGAGCAAGTTTCTAATTGGAACCATGTATATTTTCACTAATTAAAAAGTTAATTAACGAATTTAATTTATTGGCCAACTTATCGCAAAGATTAGCCACCCACATAATGTCGCATTGGCCGTATAACTCACTTACACAAACCGCATAAGTGTAGCTTTCATGGCTTTCATGGCAGCAATCAGCATATTCTGCGCGGGCTTCTGCCTTCTGATTGCCTCAGGCTCTCGGCCTTACGGAGGTTTGACCCAATAAAAATCTTTGAACATATACTACCACTCGCTTGTTACTACTAAAAAAAAAAAAAGATTTTTTTTTTTTGCACTGAAAGAATCGGCATTTGTATTTCATCCACGATCTCATTACACCAAGAAACTCGTACTCGGGGCCCCAGTACGAGTTTCGTGGTTTGGTGAGGAGTAAGGCGACGTAAACCTAACAAATCGGGAACATCCTTAAAGGTGGCGTCCGCAACCCAATGTACCCGACAAATCTACCTTTTCTTCTCACTGTTGCCAGACTTTTTGAACGGGAAATCTGGCTCAATATCAGTCAAGAAACGTTTCATCAACATATCGTTTTTATGACACTGCAGTGATTCATCAACAAATCGTTTAATCAACATGTGTCTTGCAACGTTTTGTCGACAGCTTCTTTTTCGCAGCCTTTCGTCATGGATATGGAGTGCACTCTCATTTTATTGGGAGCAAGATAAAAAGGTCCCGGTCAAAATGGGCCCGGTACAAAGTGTTCCTAAGGTGTTTTTTTTTTAATTGCAGAAGTTTTATTGTTTTAGCCCAATAGGTCTTTTATTACATTTAAACATTTCGTGACGTGATCTTGGAAAACGACATGTTCACAGCCATCCGGTTTAAGAATACGTTGAATCTATGGTCTATCGTTTTAAAAGGTATCTCCTTGATATTTTCCCAAAGCTTGAAAGTAGAGACGATCATGATGCTCGGAAAATTATGGATTTGTTTTTATATAATTATAAAAAAATTAAAAGCTTAGAGCTGATGGCGGGCAAACGAACGGCAATCCGAACAATGTTTCGCAGTTTCCCAGGGGACTGCCAGCTTCATTTAATGGAGCACAGATCAGCTTCACTCTGTTTCTCTGCTATCTCTTTAACCAGCAATCTCACACCAAAATGAATTTGTATCTATTAAATATGTGTCACGTACCACAAACCCTAAAAAAACCTAAACAACGCCAACCTTTTCTTGTTTCTTTTCTTCTTTTTTTTTTGGGGGGGGGGGGGAGGTTTGGGGGGGGGTGCTTTTGTCCGGATTTGGACCCATTTTGACCAGATTTTTGTAATTTTCGAAGGTGCAACTGATTTAGAAAAAAAAAAAAAAAGACATTGGAGATATTCACTTTCTTGAAAACGCATATGATAAGATTATCCTCCGCAATTTTCGCACTGCCAGTTTCGCACCTGTTGCACGAGGGGTAACTTTAGCGCACCACCGCTCTCCAAATATTTCTGATATTTACTACTTTAGTGGTTTTTGATGGCGCTCAGCCAGCATCTAATTGGAACCATGTGTTTATTTTCACTAGTTAAAAAGATAAATAACCTTTTTTTACCTTTCACGGAACTTTTTAAAAATAAATATTTTCCAATAAAAAACAACAAACATAATTATTATTATTATTATTATTATTATTATTTCTGACATTGCAAATTATAATTTTCCTATTAGCGTAGTCATTTGGCGGACTTTAACCTTCAGATTTAATTTTAACCTTCTATCGAAGGGTGAAAACCAGCTACCAATATGAAAAGCAGTATCCGTTATACAAACATTCTTATACCGTTGTCTTTTCATTTCGTTAATTTGCAATCTATAACTGCTGGAATGTACGAAGGGCGGGCAATTAGTCCTTACTGTTCTTCGTCGCCAAGTTTCTTGGATCTCGACCTCGAGAAAGAGTCCGAGAGGGTTTATTTACAAGTCGACAATGTCCCATGCCGACATTGTATACGTGTCCGCTTGATATCGCCATGGATCTGAAGATGAAATCGCGAAGAATGCGGGGAAAGTAAACTTTATAAATAAACCATGAGCGCGTCACTCCGCTTTATTGAAGGTTCTTTAAAGGCCAATCTCGCTGGCGTGCCAAACACTGCATGAATTTGGGTGATGTCGAAATAGTCGCTCACTTATTTTTGCTAGCGCCTCGCCTCGCCTTTTTGAGAGCGCAGCTCTTAGGCGCCCGTTTCCGGCTTGAGCGGCGTCGGCGTCGCCGTCGCCGTCGGCGTAACCGCGCGGTGCATGATGGGTAAATTTCCCGCTAAATTTAGCGGAAAAGCTTTCCCGCTAAATTTAACGGAAAAACTTTTCCGCTAAGTTTGGCGGAAAATTTTCCCCGCCCCCCCCCCTCGAGGGCACGTGACCCCCAGGCCACGGGACCCCCCCCCCCCCGTGCCTTCCCCTCCTCCTCAAGAGCTGCGCTCTCATTCGGCGTTACAGGAAGTTGTAAACGGCTTTCATTTTTTTTCTGTTTTATGTTTAGGGAATTATATCCTCACAAACAAGATTTGGGCTATTAAAAAAAACAGTAAGGAGTTGAACGGATTTTAGAGTAGACTAAATGCGAAACACAGTAACGGTTTGCTAAAAGTCTGCAATAACGAAAGATGTCCGTAGAAAAGGCTTGCTGGAATTCACGAACATAAGAATGAAATACAGTGCACTTATGCTCGGCGTCAACTACTTTGTGCTACGTTGTAAAGGCTATAGTTCTTAAGTCCAAACGCAGCCGACGCTATGAGCTGGTAGGAGCAATCAGCTAGCGTTAAAGGCGGCCCGGTGAGCTTTTGACGCTGCAGCCTGGTTGATACTATTAGGGAGTTTTCGTAGGTCGTTTCGCCGTCCCACAACGCTCTCCGCAACTCGCTACGATACCCGGAACTGTATACAGTCAAGGCCGTAGGCGCGCAGGCGCAGTGGCGGCTTCTTGGTTGTGGAGGGCGCAGCGGAGGGGAAACGCGGTCTACGAAGACTCCCTATTAGGGAGTTTTCGTAGACCACGTTTCCCCCCCCCCCCCGCTAAGCCCTCCGCAACGAAGAAGTTGCTACTGCGCCTGCGCGCCGATAGCCTTGACTGTAGAGTTCCGGGTATCGTAGCGCAGGTTGCAGAAGGCGTTGCTGGACGGCGAAAACGATCTACCAAAACTTGCTATTAGCTCGTAGCGTCGACTGCGTTTGTATTCCACCATATTCCAACTCCGTTAAAGCTGGTTGCGCGAGCATATGCAAATGAGACGCAAGACGACGACGCGTACGCATGCACCAGCGTGTGGCTGCAGCAACATTGCCTAGAATACTCAAAGCCTGTGCACTAAGATTTTGACGTCATTACAGTGAGATCGAGCGAAGACACCAATTGGATACGAGTGCTGCGTCAGTGCTCGGCTCGGCCTTGTGTCCAATCAACGCGTCGAAGGACGCTCGGCATCCGGCTCGGGTCCAATCGCCGAGTTGTTGACATCCGTCTGTGATGACGTTCCATGGCAGGAAGCCTTCATTATTCTGAGATGGCTGCAGCAGTGTGGAAGCTACGCTACTAGCCTTGACAACGTAGCACAGAATAGTTGACGCCGAATATAGTTCGGAGTTTTTAGTCTCGTTGACAGGGAGGCTTGCCAATTGTTCTTGGACAGATATTTACATTTTAAATACCCTCTCCCACACACACAGCTAAAATACACTCCTGGAGACTGGCGATGCGTCAGAATAATTCGGCTTGTTTATTCTGATTCATGTGCACATAATATACAGTGAAATGCAGACTTGGAAGCAAAGCATAAGTTATACGCATGCTTGTATCACAAACGCGACATTGCAGCTGCAAATTTTTCTACTTGGACTTGAAAACGGGATGACCTGGCATTTACAAAGTTACAAACAGTGGTAGTGAAATGATCGTACGTCTCTCGCGTTCTGGAGACTGAGAAAACAAAAGAGGTATTTTGACATTAAGTATTTACCTCTCTGCAAATACTCACGTACACCGAGAGTGAAAAAAAAAAATAACGTCACTGGTAATCCGCTAAAATAGGACAAAGGGAAAGGGAAATGGAGCGGATAAATGGAAAAATAAATCTTTCTCCCGGTTTTAAACCCTTCAGTGTCGATCCTCTCAAAAGGACGACGTTACAAACTTTAAATGCGGTCGAATAAATGTTATCTGGCTCACTTGTACTTCGTTCAGTTACGTATTACTTATTTTTTTCAATCAGAGCCAATCAGAGCTCGGCGTTCTGACATCGTAGCCACCCCTTTGCAAGAAGCAGACGAACTCGCGCTCCGCATTGAAAGGTCTTCGCATTTACAGCTCGAGGCAAAGAGAGAGGAGAAAGAACTGCACGCGAGGCGAAAAGAGAGCAGAAAAAACTCCAAATGCATTGGAACGAATTTTTCAAAATTGAAAACAGTAGCCCGGGTGCAGTGGAGGAAGAAATTAAGAATCTAAGGGCGAGGCTGGATTCTCTCCATCAGGAGCGCTACCGCGGCGTGCTGAAAAGCTTTTGTTAGGTGAGCCACCCACCCGGAGGGCCCTAGATGAAGAGCGGAAATATGCAATTAGTAAAGAAATCCCGGCTATTTACCACGATGGAGACACGAGCAGTGACAAAGATTTTATTGAACGCGTTTTCACTGATTATTACTCGCAACTATTTGGTGGTGTAAATGTTATTTTTAGAGAAAGATAAGCTCACAGCGTTACTGGAAGGAGTACCGCAGCTATCGGATGATGTAAGAGAACGGTTGGTATAGAGCCGATCACCCTCGAAGAGATTGAGCGTGCCTTTGACGGCTTGTCGTCTCATAAAACATCGGGGCTTGATGGATTGAGCGCAGAATGTTTTTAAGGAATTTAAGAATGCACTTTTTCCTTTCTTTTTAGAGGTTATTGGTGAGGCGTACTCTCGTAAAGCTTTGCCGCCTTCTTTTGTACAGACGCATACTGTGTTGATACCAAAGACGCCCGATGCTGTGCAGGCAAGACGTGTAACTGAGTATCGACCCATTACATTGTGTAATGTTGACTATAAAATTTTCGCGCGCGTTTTAACTAGTAGGTTGCAGCATGTTATTCGAGATTTAGTTGGGGAGCACCAAACATGTGGGATTAGGGGCCGCTCAATACAGTCAAACATTCATGTAACGCGGTCAATATTTAGAGTGTGTTAGTAGTGAAGGCGGCCAAGTAGCAATGATCCAAGTAGATATGCAGAAGGCATTTGATCGTGTTCACCATGATGTTATTTGGGCTGTTCTAAAAAGGGCGAATGTTGCGAAAGTTTTATTTGAGGGGATACGTATGGCGTACACTCGGTGCACCACTAAGCTGGTCTTGAACAATTCTTTAACCCCTAAAATACCTGTGTCGTCCTCTGTACGGCAGGGATGTCCCTTGTCCCCTTTATTGTTCTCGTTGTATTTAGAGCCATTTTGTTCAAGTGTCATTCAAAGCCAGAAAGTGAGCGTTTTTTTTGATGGGTTGTGTTGAAACGAAAGTATTGTCCTACGCGGATGATATCGCGCTATTTTGTGCTGACAAGAGAAGTGTTACGGAAGTTTTAAAGCTGTGCTATTCGTTCTGTGCGGCAACGGGGGCTGCAGTTAACCTAGAGAAATGCTCTGGATTATGGCACGGTGAGTGGGCTACAACGCCAGCACAGTTTGAAGGAATAAGATGGAGCACAATTCCGTGCAAGTATCTAGGAGCCCCGTTGCAGCACATGAAGTAGCACAACACCGTATTGGGAGAGTGTCGTCGAAGACCTTAGGAAAAAGACATCTCGTTGTCGTAACCGCAATTTGTCCATTTTTACTCGCGCGACTGCATGCAATGTATTTTTAACTGCAAAGATATGGTATGTTCTGCAAGTGTATGTGGTGTACGAGGAGCTGCATCCAGAAGACGCACAGAGTTTTTGCGCTGTTTGTTTGGTTGTTGGGTAGTGAACCCATGTGCCGTGATAACCTCTTCCGTCGAGTCTCCAAAGGAGGGGTCGGGCTACGCCATCTTTTTGTTCAAAAAACTGTTTCTCGTTGTTGTTTTTTTTGTTTTTTTTTTGCGGGATTAACAGAACCCGCCGTTGCAAGTTATGATACAGACCCGACTAGCAGAAGCCCTACCTTCTTGTGTTATAACTTTAGAGTTTGGCCCCCGGCAAAACTAGTTGGTTTCGTAAAGGAGGTTGGCGATTCTTGTTATTTTTTAATGTAAGATTTTCGCGTGAGTATCTGGCGACTGTCAGCGCGTAAAAGACTGACGCGAGACCTTCTTGATGTACTTTTTCTTGTGCCACTGTACCGTTTGCAGTACGTCTCAGGGCCTGGACAAGATGTTTTAGCCCGTGTTAAAGGGGCGCTGTAGTCATTTTTGAAGAAGGTCGTTTTTGATCTTATTTTGTTTAAAATGAGTTAGTTCCCGCATATACCAAGTCCTATATTACAAAACCGCCTATTCATCTCAGGGTATCTCAGGGCAACTATTTTTTCTCGCCGCCTACATTCTGTAATGAAAGCCCTACACTGCGCTCAGATTCCAATGATTTTATTATAACTCGTTTCGAAGAGAGTCTGATAGGTACGCATACGAATAAGACCCCTCTTTTTCTCTG
Organism: Ixodes ricinus; assembly: GCA_037355805.1. NCBI lineage: Eukaryota > Metazoa > Arthropoda > Arachnida > Ixodida > Ixodidae > Ixodes > Ixodes ricinus. The sequence continues at coordinate 88,323 of JAZHYW010023777.1, forward strand.
CGGGCGAAGCCATCGCTTGCAACTCGCCGACAAGCGCCCTTCGTCGACCCCTTCACTCGGAAAAAATTCTTCCCAAAAAGGGCGTGTCGTGATCTTTGAACACGCTTTTAACGAGGAAATAAGCTACGCGCAGTTCTGGTTTCGAGTTTGTTGGGATGCTTAGAACGTCTAGATTGAGTTGTCACCAGAAAATGACGATCTCAGAATCGACTTCAGTGCGAGAATGTGTGTGCCACCGGATGTCAAAACGTTTTTCTTCCGGTTGCACAGCTCCACTTTGCCAGTGAAGGTCTGGCTTCAGGAGCAGGGGTTTACGTCCCTTGTGGCGTAAACTGCCCGCTTTGCCGACAGTCGGAAACTATCGAGCACGTGTTCGTGAACTGTTGGGACGCTGTCTTTTTTGGGGATGTTTTACAGCGTACCCTGAAAAAAGGTCTATGCGTTCACCATTTCACAATTAAGTTTCTCCCTATGCGGAGGGCAAGTTCGTCTGCTTCTTGCGCAGGGGTAGCGATGACGTCAGAATGCCGAGCCCTGATTGGCTGACCGCGACCCCCTATCTGAGCGTCGTCTGCTCCTTTGCGACGTCGTCTGCTCGCCAACGTTGTCTGCGTCTGTCTTACCTTTCCTGCGACTTTCGGAAGTGCAGGTCTTTACAAGCGAGCTCGACTTCGCCTTTCAGAGAGGGCAGTCGAAATAACTCGAGCGGTACGTTGTTTTTGCTCTAACTAGCAGACGCGCATCAAAGAGGGAAGTCAAAGGACTCACTGGCGAGGTGTCCTGAGGCGCCGAGGTTTGTTTGCTAAGAACCGAGAGTGAGCGGTGTTAGTGTCCGCAAGTTCCCTCCCAAATACTTTTCCCCTCCTTTTCGTGTGCGGCGAGACTCCTCACTCTTTAACGGCTTTACGTCTGCTAGTCAAAGCGATGGCTGCTTTACCTTTCCTGCGTCTGTCGGAGATTCACCGCTTTTTCACCGGCGAGAACGCGGCCTTCGAAAAAGCCGAAAGGAAATACCTTTAAAGGATACGTCCTTTCTTTTGAGGTGAACGATTTCACTCTATAGTTGCGACTGCGCAGGCGTCGTTTAAGTAATTGTAGCTACGCGGTAAAGATGACGCTCTCCGATAAAGATGACATTTTAGAGAGTCACTGTGAGTGCCTCGCGGGTCCGCGAAGTGCAGCCACATGGTGGCTACCGCACTTTACGCGGCTCTAAATGGACTGTCCAAGACGCACCTTCCACAGCAGTGGCTGCAACGCCCCAAGAGCAGCATGCCGCGGCAGGTCGCTCGCTCAGGTAAGAAGTAAACACCATGTTCATCGCTATGTTAAAACGTTTAGTTACACGAGTTTCGTGAATGGTACTTCGCGTTTAATGAGTTGTTCAAAGATAATCAGCTAAAGACAGATGACAGCCGATGTAGTGACTGTAAATAAACAAATGCGGCTGTGCAATCGGTACTGTGAGGCCATCATAGCCCAAAAGTGCTCAATCGCTGCTTGTTGTCACAACTTTCTCACTCGACTAAAAGGATGTTCTCAGTTAGCGTATTGGGGTATGTATCTGTGGCGTAAACCCAAGTGGCAAAAGTTTGAAAACCTGTGCTAATCTGTGGAAGAGAATCCGAGCAAGATCGATTGAGCTACCCGAGCGGCGTCGAACGTATCGTGGAAGTTATGTCGTAGACTCGTTGACACCAAGAAGTAATTATTGTTATAATGCAAGTAAATGCAAAGGTGCAAGCGAGCTGGACAAGAATGACGAAAATAATCCCTGGAGAAGGGGAACAAGAGGGACAAAGGACAAACACAAATATTTTTCGAATGCCGCGTTCTCGCCTGTGAAAAAGCGGTGAATGTCCGACAGACGCAGGCAGCGGCGTAGACTTTCCATTTTCCCGGGGGGCAGAGGGGGGGGGGGGCTGCTGCGCGTTACCTTTTCGCCAGAACTGGAGATTGAAGCTAACGAAAGCACGCTGGGATTCCATTTCCCGTGTATTTTGTCAAGAAAGGCAACGTAGGCGTTATTTTGTTTACATGCCACTACTAGAAGCTCATTACATGGCACGTAAACAGCGTCTCGGTAAGGATCATGGCCCGGGCCCGGGGGGGGGGGGCAGAGCCCTCCCGGATCTCACCAGGGGGCACGAGCCCCGATGCCCCCCCCCCCCCCGTAGTCTACGCCTGGACGCAGGAAAGGTAAAGCAGCCATCGCTTTGACTAGCAGACGTAAAGCAGACGACGTTAACTGCGCCAACCGCGCCAACCCGCCGACGCCGTTAAAGAGTGAGGAATCTCGCCGCACACGAATGGAGGGATAAAGTATTTGGGAGGGAACTTGCGGACACTAACCACCCTCACTCTCGGTCCTTAGCAAACAAACCTCGGCGCCTCGGGACACATCGCCTGTGAGTCCTTTGACTTCCTCCTTGATGCGCGTCTGCTAGTTAGACAAAAACAACGAACCGCTCGAGTTATTTCGTCTGCCGTCTCTGAAAGGCGAAGTCGAGCTCGCTCGTAAAGACCTGCACTTCCGAAAGTCGCAGGAAAGGTAAGACAGACGCAGACGACGTTGCGAGCAGACGACGTTGCAAAGGAGCAGACAGGGGACCGCGAACAGCCAATCAGGGCTCGGTGTTCTGACGTCACCGCTACCCCCTGCGCAAGAAGCGGACGAACTTGCCCTCCGCATAGAGAAGGGGGACAACGTGCCATATGACATGTTTATGGCGCTAGGGCTGTACAGTCTATGGCGATCCCGCTTGGCGGTGCGACAAGCGGCAGCTCAACCAAAATTGGCACGCGTATTCTTTATCGAACTTGTAATTCAGGTAAAAAGTGTTCTCGAAAAAACCGAGACCCCGCCTGAGTGGATTCGCCTGATGGATAAGCTAATGGGCATGAAAGAGGATTACCGCCGCCAACGGCGCTAAAACCCTTGGTGTTTTAACCTTGTTTGTCGTGTTTTGTGTGTTTTGGCACAATAAAGAAAAAATATGTCGGCATGCTGGAAAGGCGCTCGCTTAATACTCTAACTGGCCTGGGTTCGATTCCCACCTGGCGCAAACGCTTCTTTACTGCGATGGCCTCTCCCCCCCCCCGCCCCCCCCCCCCTCACTCAAAACCCTTCAGTGTGGAGCCTCGCGGCCATGCTTTTATCCAGGCTTCATGAAATGCCGAACACCTAGCCAAAAATATTTTCACATTAGAAGGACAATGGGAACGCGCAAGCTTATGGTAAGAAAAGCAATCGAACTACTTCAACTTTTTTTGTGTGTTTTCCTGCTTTGCTCAGCTTCGATGAGGTGCTTGTAACATGCGGGTACCCAACACACGTAGACTGGTGTGTTTAGCGTCCTCTACTGCTCATTCCATAGAGCATAAGATGCCAACCTATTAAAAGTGAAGTACTATTAAGGTCAGTCCATCGAGCTAACCCAGATGGCCCCCACGTAAGCCACCGCTCCTAGGATGCCAGTACAAGGTAGGAAGGCTCAATGCGCGTGCCGGCGCAAAATAACAGAGTTCAACTTCAGCGTACGCGCGCGGTTCAGAACTATGAACTCTGAGCACAACGGAAATGTAGCTGCACCTGAGAATGCGATAGAAAGACAAAAAGGCTGTTTTCTAACACCTGAATCGAGTTCAAAGTCATGTCCGCGCAATCAAGAGTACAAGGTGTGGCGCAGAGAGAAAAAGAGGGAGTGAAGCAAAATGAAGACGGCGACCTCAGCCGCGTGGCCCAACCCGTGGCGTCATCTGCATCTGATAACAGTATTTGGATGTATCACTCAGAAAGACAAATGTGCTAAAGTCACTGAAAAACATTTTTTTTTCTCGAAACAACTAAGCACGGGACCTCGAGGATTAGTAGGCCACTTCATTATGCTTCATTCCCTGGGTACATTTTTTTTGGTACACCGGAGACTACGTCCGGGTATGAAAAATTACCTTATCCAGCCTCTTGTGAGTAATGTATTTAAACAGCGCTTTTTTATTTATTGATTTTTGTACAAGAGGGATTGGGTGTGTTTGGCGTCACTTGCTCAGCTCTAAACAAAAACAACCAAGCTCTCTTTTTTTTTCTTTTTTTTTCGGAACAAGTGAGCGCGAGATTTTAAGGATTATGCTGCCGTAATAAAAGAAGTTGAATGAAAAGTAATGTGGGAAGTAATCGATTACTTTAGAGTAATTTTTCGATTACTTTTTGAGGCTGTAATTGTAATTGTAATCGGTTACTTTTTACAGTGAAGTAATTGTAATTGTAATTGGTTACTTTTTACAGTGAAGTAATTGTAATTGTAATCGGTTACTTTTTTCAATAACGTGTACAAGTCTGCCTATTGGTCGCCGCCACCCAGCGGTAGCCGGTGCAGAATCATCGGGAAGCAATGGCGACGAACAGCGCAGCGGACAGTGTCCCCGTCGTGATTACGATGGGGTTTAAAGGGCCCTGCAATCATATTTAAGCGTCTACCTTTTTTTGCGGTTTCCACGTCTATTGGGGTTCCGGCAAGCCAGCGGGCACGGAGAGAGTCACTAAATATCAGCGCGTCATATTTTAACCGGACTCCGCGGAAACCTACTCCACCTACGGGGGCGGCCCGCGATGCCGAAAGCGCGCGATATGTGAAGTCTTTGGTCCTGGTCTTTTCAATTATGTATGAAAGTAGTTTTTGTTCAGTATTTTAAATAAAAAAAGAAACAAAGGCAGTTTATAAAGTACGGAAACAAGAAATGTGGCGTCGACATACCCGCCACCAAGCGGTGGAAAAGGCGGTGCATACTTGAAAGGGGTAGTGGGATCAGGCAATGACGAGCGGCGAGCGTAGAAACGTTCTGGATGTCCGCGGCACCGCTGCGGTCGTATACAGGCTGGGGAATCCGACCGGTTCCGAGCGTTCCAAAGGAATTCGGAGGGCAGGTTTGGCTTGTGGTTTGGCCGTTTGGCGGTATGGCAGCGCGAAGTGGCTCCCGTTCTGAACTGATCTTTACCCCGTGTTTGCTGTAGTTTGTGGCCGATGAAGTGTCATGCCGAATTAGTGTTTAATCGCGCAGCAAATGCAATGCAAGCCGCCCTGGCCGCCCGATTCATTTAGCCTATCCAGTATACATGCTTTAGTGGCGCTCTCTCGAGCCGTCGACACGGAGTGCGGCAGCCGTGAGCGCTCGCTGAGCTCACTACCCCTCCTCTAGTTCACGGTCACCAAGCCACGACCAAGGAAGTCATGAAGGAGGTTATTTTTTGCTTGTTTTTGTAATTTTAATTTGCCTATAACTTTTAAAATAAAGCGAAATTCGAGAAAAGAAAAGTTTCATTAAGTTACTACGTTCAGTGCGCTCAGGTTCGGTGCAAATTAAAAACCAGTCAAAAAGTCGTTGGAGGGCCCCTTTAAGGCAGTTACGAAACCGAAATGCTTCTGCGGTAGCAGGCGCATGAATCATCGGGAAGCAATGGCGACGAACAGCACAGCGGACAGAGTCCCCGTCGTAATTACGATGGGGTTTAAGGCGGTAATCCAGAAAGCTTATTCCGTGGTGCAAATATGTCGAAAGGAAAACTCCTTCACGATTATGTCCATGTTTACGGCGTGAAGGAGGTTTGTTTTGACGGACAAGTGGGTGTCACGGCGCGCTGTACTCCGCAAACGAAACTGAGCGCGTCCGCAAAAACAAAAATTCGGCAGAGACACTTTAGACTGCTTACGTGTAGGAATGCGAAAGCATTCCGACACGCAGCGCATTCCTACAAACAGCGTGCCACGTCTTCCTTTTTCAGACGGCACTCCGGCGGTGACATCACGCTCCTCCACTGCGCAGGCGCGGCGCGCCCGCCGGCTCCACGGCTTCCGTGACGATGCATCTGCGTTGCCGTGCTTTTTTTGTGTGTTTTATTTCTGAGGCGCGTCCGCTTTGACCTTGAGCTGCCCGCCGGCTTCCGTGACGATGCGCATCTGCGCTTTTCTTTGTGTTTTATTTCGAGGCGCGTCCGCTTTGACCTCGAGTAGCCTCGCCAGCTTCCGTGGCAAAGCATTTGATATGACGCGTCGCAGCCAATGGGACTTTAAATGTCGTTTCGCTCAGCCAATTGGCATTTAGGTGCCGTTTTTCGCTGCTACAGACAACGGCTACAGACGCCGCCGACCTCGCTCCATGGGACAGTGAAAGGAGCCCTGAGGAGGTTTCTGAGATCGCCTAATTATGGTGATAACTCACTCTGCGGGCTCTAAGCATCCTAGAAATCTTTAAATCACGACGATGCGCGGCCGATTTGCCTATTAAAAAAGCAATCAAAGATCGAATACACCGAGGTCATCGCAGAGAATGGGAGGAGCCTTTCCCGAAACCAGAACCACTGTCAGCCAATAGCAAGCGGAAGATCCTCGCGTCTCCGACCGGCGGACCCGCGGAGTGATATCTCGAATGCGCGCGGCTCGTCGCCCGGATAGCCCGGATGTAGCCCGGACTTCGGACGCCCAGGCAAAGTCGATCGTCATCGTCGTAGCCATCGCTTCATCGCGCCATGGCTCTCGCTAACTTGACGCCTCTCGAGGAAGAGGTGCTTCGACGAACAGCCGACATAGGGTCCATCTCTTATGATGCGACACCGTTGCACGCCGTCGTAAATTCGAGCGCAGCAAATGGCGGACCGCGCCAACCGCGCCGCGAAGGAGCCAGTCCGCCCGAGGCAGCAGACGCACCCGACGACAGAATCCAGCGGCTTGGAAACACGGCTTGAAACACGCATCGGTCTTCCTCACGCAGATTGCGTCGCTGACGGAATCTGCGCGAGGAAGACCGATGCGATGAGTCAGTCCAGCGAGCGCGCGCTCGAGAGCAGACGACCGGACACATCACTTCCGCGGAAGACGAAAAAAAGAAAAAGAGTGCGCTGTTTTGGAGACGATTATTGCAGTATTACGTTCCCTCTCCGCGAAAAATTAACATTTTTCTCATACTCTCGTTTGCTCTTATCATCTACAAAAGCATACACATTTTATAAGAACAGCGTTTGCAATCTCCACGAAATGTCGCGTTTTCATTGGTCACATGTTGCCGGGACCACGCTCCTCCCATTCTCTGCGATGACCTCAGTGTATTCGATCTTTGATTGCTTTTTAATGGGGAGATCGGCCGCGCATCGTCGTGATTTAAAGATTTCTAGGATGCTTAGAGCCCGCAGAGTGAGTTATCACCATAATTAGGCGATCTCAGAAGCTCCTCAGGGCACCTTTCATGCTTTCGCATTAACAACGTTCAGCTTCGCGTAAGTACATCAGAGGGTTTTAGCTGGCGTTGAGTGGACTGCGCTGGTGGTGTACTATCGGGTTCAAATGAAATGCCAACAGCGGAGCGCGTAGCCGTCATGATCTTCCTAAGGGCTGCACGTTGCTGTGCACTGCGGGTTGGAGAACTATAGGGCGCTGCGAGGGTGTGCGTCCTCCTCTGATGTGTTTGACTCTCGACCACCACAACCCGCGTTTCGACGCTGCGCCGGTGGTGCGCTGGAAGTACCGTCACACTGCGTCACAGTAAAGCCCCTCTATCCTGGGAAAGTGGGGCCATTCATTGTTGTGGAAATGCTCGAGGCACGTGCGCGCGCCACTTCTGGGGAGAACATGGCGTCTGAAATTTAGCTCAGTGCTGCGCTAGTGCCGCCATGATCTTCCTAAGGGCTGCACGTTGCACGTGTCTCGTGCGACGACGCACTTTGCGCTACTTTTGAAACATGAAGGGGCTTTACGTCACAGCCACTTTCATTGACTCGGCATGAGCCATGCGAGGAAGCTCGCCGCTCGCACGCAGGAGTAGGCTGCTTGCGCGCGAGCCTGCGCGCGCGCGTTCGTGGAGCATTATTGCACCTTTATGCTCCCTCCTCACTTGTGCAATTTTAATGCGAAAGCATTAACTGTCTCATGGAGATAGCTGACTTCAGCAGTTTGAAGCGCGAAAACGGCTCCTGGTTTCCGCGATCCCGCGATCCCAATAGGAGCAATTCGCTTTCGGCTCCATTGGCTGGCGCGCGTCGACCGGGCTCCCATTGGCCGCAGCGCCATGGCCTCCAAGATCCCGAAGCGCGCGCGCTCTAGTACACAGCAGACGACAAAGGGAGCGGACGAGCGGCTTGCATGCTTTCGCATTCACAACTCATAAGAAGTGCTTAGGTGTACCTCGAGCTTTTTATTATTATTATTATTTATTATTATTATTATTATCATTATCATTATCATTATCTATCATCATTATTATTATTATCATAATACGCGTTGTCATCTTAGTCGAGGCTGAGTGGTAGAGAGAGAGAAATTTTCTTTACAACGACGGTTAGGTTAGTCCGCGTCATCTATGTGTCTTGTGCCGGTAATCAGGCAGACGCCGGTGGTGAGGCGGGTTGCATGGTCCCTTTGAATCAGGCAGACGCCGGTGGTGACGGCGGGCTGCATGGTCCCTTTGATGTGGACAATGTGCGAGACTAGTTGAGGCCAGAGCGTGGGTTGTGCTTCGTGGGGTGGGGGTGATCCAGCTTTCGCAGTTGACGGGTGTGGAAGGAGTTAGCATAGATGAAGATATATACTCGGCGACAACTTTTCTTGGCAATGCGTGTGAGAGAGGAGAGCCCGCGCACAGCGATTTATTCAGCCCTCAAAATGGGAGAGGGAACGCGTGCCGTGCCCGCACCCTCCACTGCATTGCCAAAAAAGTTGTCACCGAGTATACACCAACTCATGTTTACAAACAAACCGGAGCGCCCCTAGCGGACGCCACCGGCGCCGCGCATGCGCGATGGGGTGTGGGCAAGAAGCTCGCCGTCGCCCATAAACAAACCATTGGAATGGGATGTTGTCGGCGTCGGTGTGAGTCCCCGCGCTCTTTTTCGCGTTGGAATTGTTGATTCTACGTCTTCCTGGCAATGTCTGACTACTTGAGCGGCCTCAGCGAAATTAACGAGGCTCGTTACACCGCAAAACTTGGCGTGAATAATGTAACATGCGGCGATTCATTCCGCGTGGACGCCGCAGAATGGACGCTAAAGCCTGATTCACATGGTGAGGTTCTGCTCGCTATTTTCAGTCATGACGTCGCTCGGGCTGCAAAAGCCTGAACCGTAGCTGAGATGTCGACGTCGATACTGAAAATCGCAAGCAGAATCGGACCGAGTGAATCAGGCATAACAAGTCGGTGATGGCCACTGGTAACAATTATCAACATCTCCTTTTATCTACTGTTTACACCGAGCCTACTTACCCGAAGCAACCTTCAAACTTAAATGTCTTTTGAGGTCTGCACTTCTTATCGCAATTACCGGGTCAACGTTTGGTCTACGGGCCGCTGTCGTTTGAACGAGCAGACGACAAGCAGAAACGTTTGAGAGAGCAGACGACAGCTCGAACGATGAGGCGGCCGTTTGAACGTGATGACGCACTGAACGTAGTCCGCAGGTGGTCCGTGCAACTTGACGGTTTTCCCGCGTTCATGTTGGAACAAAACAAATAAATCTGACGACCACAAGTATCCGTGAATTCAATCCAAAGTGCTTTCCGCCCAAGCAATCGTGGTCCGACGGCGTCTGTTTTTCCTTTTTAACGGCCCCTGTTCACGTTCTCGGACGAACCGAGCAGGCAGAAAACGCATGAAAACTGACCTTCAAACCTTTCCCGACTCTTTTGGTAAAGCCCCAGTCGCGGCGTTTTGACGAGAAGGCAGGTTTTTGTCCGGTTTCTTCCGAAGTAACACAAGAATGCACGTGCCCCATGGCCGCTTCCGCCCACAGCCCCAGACCGGAAGTGCGCCCGACGCGCCACCACCGCGCCGTGACGTAACAGAGGTTAGTTCGTGTATAGCAGGTGGATTACTGCGCACGGGGACAGCTCCAGTAGGTGTGGGGGGCATCGAGTAGCACCCGCACACCTGGCAGGATGGGTGGCCGCGACACTGTTCAATTCGGTGTTGGATGGCGTCGTTAGGAGGGGTGAGCGTCTGGGCTTGCCCGAGGCTGCCGATGAAGGATGAAGGAAGCGTCATGACGGGAAAAGAGGAGGTGGAGCAGGGGAGGGTCCGTGCATTCCGGCGCAGGTCTTGAAAGGAGCTGTACAACAATTTCAGTGCTTTGCTTATATAATTTGGGAGTTGGTGTCACGACTTTTCTGATGGCCTCACGGGCTTCAGTGGGCACGGCGGGACCATCCCGGCCGCAACAATAAACCCTCTCCTGTTCTTAAAGGCCTGTTCACACATACAGCGGAGCGATAAGTCAGCGCTACATGAGTGCTCCAAAGAGAGCTCATGTGGCGCTTCCTAAGCGTGACTTAGTTCTAACATAACGCGCGATTAGCGTTTTTGTAGCGCCTTAGTAGCGCCTTGTTAGCGCTTGAGTAGCGCCTTGTTAGCGCTTCTTGTACGGCGGTTATTGCTGCGGATTAGCGCGTGCACTGCGGTTACGGTTCCTGAAGTTGGGTGTGCATCAACAGTACCATGGCGGACATGTGGGACGCTGAAATAGAAACGCGACAAATGCTCTTACATACGCAATTGGTGCATATCTGTGTGGACGACTTAACGCCCAGAAGCGCCTTCTGGGTGCGCCGAAATCTTTCGCCACCGAGATACCGACGGGTATCCGGCGAACCTTGTTCCCAGGCTGAGGGACCGATACACAAAGCTCTTTCAAAAGTGATAATTTTTAACTGCGTGTCTTTGAAACCAGGGTCCACGCATATCGGAATGGCGAAGTGGAAGGACACGTGTGTCAGCTGCTCCGCGGGATTTCACCACAAGCAGCAACAGATTGTTTGCTGTGTGTGTTTAACCCGCTTTCACTGCAAGTGCGTGAATATCGTCAACGATGACTACGACCTACTCATGCAAGATGGGGTGAGCCAGTACAAATGTGCGAAATGCGTCAAGCGAAAAAACAACGACGACGACGAAGTTCCAACGCTATAGAATTTCAACCACGGAATCTACGGTGGACGCGGCAACGGACACCGATGACGTTCCTGTGTGCTGCAGGTTCATCGACATCAAAGAAAGACATTCAAACGGTACTGGAAGAGCTCGTCGACAACTTCGCACGACTAAAAGCCGGAAAACGTCTCGCTACGTCAAGAGGTTCGTCGTCTCAACGACACCGTTTCTTTGTTCGTGAGTCAACGCTCCACGAATATTTCAGACAGAACTGACGGTTCTCATCCGTTGTCCTACGCCTCTGCCACTGCAGAGTTTCCCGCCTTGAGTTCCCGACAGCAGAGCCTACCGAGACCTCAAAGTGCGCTGCCAGCTGACACATCGATGAATACCATCGGACCAACTGGGCCCCTTCCACCTGCAGCGTCTACAGCCCAACGAGACTCCGTTCCGCGAGGCACCGTGGATGGTGACGGCTTCACCCTTGTCACCCGCCGTAAGCCCGTAAAGCCCTCTGTCGGAACTTCGAAAACATCAAAGATAGCCGTGATTCAACGTGCTCCACAAAAAAGTGCCCTGTTTGTGTCAAGACTGTCCCCGGAAACAAGTACGAAAGACGTTGAGGATTTGGTCGCGGCTGTTTTGCAAGGTAAAACTTTTGTATGCACGAAATTGAAAACCAAACTTCCTTACTATGCGTCTTTTCACATTCTCGGTGACAAAGAAGTATTTGAAGCGATAAACACCGTGTCTGTCTGGCCAGAAGGCTGCATCTTCAGGCAATATTTTGGACCACTTCCTGCGTCGCGCCACTTCGATAGTGCAGAAAGCAACGTTGAGGCTGGTGCTACTGCAACGTAATGCATGATTTTTCTTTGCATTTTTAACCTCTAGCCTCATGGCCGAATACCATGAACTTCTATTGCCTGTTAAACTAAAGCGATATGCAGGAATCAAAGACTCGACCACGATCTTACATTTAAATATACGCTCTTTGAAATGTAAAAGTGATAATTTCATTACTCTTTTAGATCAACTCTGTGTTTCGTTTCAAGTGGTGATGCTTTCCGAAACATGGTACGTAACAGATGACGATGTTCTTATCGTGCCGGGTTACAATCACTTCTTTTTGAATCGAAGCGGAAAACGAGGGGAGGTGTTTGTATTTATGTTAGACAGGATATTAGATGCGAAATACTCGATGCCTTTACCGAAATTACAGACGACTATGAAATCGTAACTGTGAAACACGGACGTCAGCTGCTTTCTGTTATGTATCGACCGCCAGCTGGTAACTTTAATAATTTTTTGTCTTTTCTTGAGAGGTATCTTGATTTCATATCCTTGAATAACTACTCACTTGTTCTGGGCGGTGACTTAAATGTAAATAGTTCAGAAAACTCTTCTCTTTCGTCACGACTGAGTAGTACACTCAGTAGTAGTGGTTTTTGCAATGTGATTGTGTCCCCCACCCGAATTACCCATTCTACGGCAAGTTGTATCGACGTTTTTATTACCAATATAAATACTATAGTTCGCAGTGCAGGTACTATTAGTAGTGACATAAGCGATCATTTACCAATTTTTATTTGTTTTCAAACCCGTGATTTATCGGGGAGCGTCGATAGACTATTAACTTTCCAAACGATAACCGACTGCCAACTGCGGTCCTTTCGAAGCACAGTCATGCAAACAGACTGGACTTCTGTCTTCTCAAAGCAATGCGTGAACGAAGCATATGATGATTTCATACATATTTTTAAGACGATATACATCGCATCGTTTCCATATAAGACGGTCACTGCTAAAAAACGAATAAGAAAACCATGGGTCACGCCACCTATTTTAACAATGATAAGAAAAAAGAATCGCTTATATCAGGCGTACCTCTGTTCAAAGGACGACGGTGACCATGCAGTTTTCAAGAAGTATCGCAATCAACTCACATCTGCACTAAAAAAATCAAAAACAGAATATCATAAACGTCTTTTTCATGACGCTCACAAGAAGCGTCCTGCGATTGTTTGGCAGTCGATAAACGAAGTGCTCAAACGCAGCAAGCAGAAGAATTCAATAGATGAACTTTCACTTTCTGGTGAAAGCGTGTCCGGAATACAACTATCTGAGCTCTTTAACAGACATTTTACTAACTTGCCTTCTAGCGCGCACAATGAGCATGCTTCCTCGTTTATCTCGCACCGTGTAGCAGACACATTTTCCTACAACCGACAGACGAATTGGAAGTGATCCGTGTATTTATGGGATTGAATAACAGTAAAAGCCATGACATAGACGATATACAAATAAAGCTCGTTATACACCCCAAAATATATATATATATTTTTTTTCTCATTTTTTGTGAGGCGCCTATTATGGTGTTGGAGGACTACCCAATTAATATTTGCAACAGAGTAGCTTATATCTTTAATAGTGCCAAAAGACGTAACCGGCTCGAAACCGATTAAAACCCGCGCACGGAGGTGAAGAAGTGGAGAGGAAGATTGAGTGGCGGATGTCACGTGGCTACATAACCGACGCGTCTCTCTTTCTTTTTCTTTATCCTTCCTCTGCGTAGCAACGGCATGCCGTGGCGGCGTAGCGGGGAACTGTTTGCCGTGCGATTCTCTGCAGTTATGATTGTTCCGCTCGCTGTTCTGTACTTCAGATGAGTTGTTTTGTACATTGAGGAGTTGGAGATGAGTAGTGAGTGCCCGTGGTGAATTTCCGTGATCGGCTCCGAAAAGAATACACCCAAGATGTTGCGTGAAGAGCTGGATCACATGTCCTGCGACCGAAAACAAAAGTGCCATTGTGCGACAGAGGTTTCCGAAAGATCAACGAAATTGGGACCAATGGCTGACTGCAGTGTATCTGTAGAACATTTACGGGCACCTCGGAAAGCGGACACACCTGATTTATATCTCATATTGTTTTGTAAAAAGTGATTACATTGAGTTCGCAGGAGTCAAAAGAAATCCCATACCATTTAGTTCAGCCACGTTTCGTCCACAACATTTGTTTGTTTTTTTTGTTTGTTTGTTTCTTCAGTGATAATTGCAAAAAAAGGAAATGTAAACATCGCAAAATGATTGAAAAAAAAGGTACGCTTTTGTGGGGATCGAACCTGATCGCGTGAGAAGCGGACGTCTTTCCACTGAGCGTACTGGGGGAACGCTTTCCTCATTAATAATGCAGCCGGTAAACTGTAGTTCGGAAACTTGCTGCCGATTTTCTCAGCAAAGCACTCCCGGGTCGAAGTCGGAAGCATCACGTTGGCGACATTCGCACCTAGTAAAGAGATCGTACGCGTGCATATTCAACTCAACATAGCGCTTGTGCTCGACGTTTGCGCGAGCGATGTCTTCAGCCACGAGAAGCGAGCGACGGCTCGGCGATGTCTTCGTGCGTCACGGCATCCCGACACGGGATGCCGTGAATCAGCACATCGGAAGACACTCGTCCTTCTCTCCAAAGTTTGGGACGCTTGGCCCGTGTGTGCTGCACCCTCCAGCTTCGGCTTCCTCGTCAACCGTGGCGGAATTACCCACTCCAGTCTGGCAACGGCTACATCGAAGTCATCAGGGAGCACGACTACAAAAGAGGCCACAAGCACCGCAACACCTCGGGCACGATACCGCTGTTAGGATGTTCCACTTACTTCCTGCTCATCCTCAGGTTGGTGTCCTAGAATCATATCGCCGAGACAAAGTTGTATTTGTGATTACGGTATCGTGCCCACCTGCCGTATACAACTTGCTGCTCAATGTGCGTTCAATTGTCGCCGCTGTCAAAATGAAGTCGTACCTCACTCTGGAATTTGCTAAGAAGTTACTACTGCTGTCAGGGGACGTCGAGACCAATCCTGGCCCTCACGACGTTCCCTCTGTTTCTGCCGCACCTCTCGATCAAACGCTCGTTCTCTTGAACCAACTTGCTGCTGGCCAAACAGAAATAATGAGGGAAATTAGACTCATACATGAAAGACAGGGAAAAACAGAGACCGCCTTAGCGGATTTGAAAAGTAAAATTGACGATATCGATCGAGAGGTGCTGAACTTAAAATCAGTAAGGGACGGCGTTACCGCCGTCTCAGAGGTCGCCACGCGAAACAGTTCTGCACTCGAACAAATAGCACAAAGGTGCGCCATGCTCGAAAGTCATTCCAGACGAAATAATTTGTTGTTCTTTAATGTTACTGATAGCAGGAATGAAACGTGGAAGCAGTCGGAAGAGAACGTCGTCAATTTTTGTGAAGAAAGGCTTGGTGTTAGATTAGAACCTTCCGCTATCGAACGTGCCCATCGGATTGGTTACTACAGAAACGACGTCGCTTCGTGTAGGCCGATTGTTGTAAAATTCAACTCTTATAAGGATAGGGAACTTGTGCTTTCGAAGGGACCTAAATTGAAGGGCACAAACTTTCGTTTGAGTGAAGACTTCCCCGAAGAAATTCGCAAAGCAAGAAGAGAGTTGGTTACGTTCGCTAAAAACCAAGGACAGCCCTTCAAACTACGCCATGATAAACTTATCATAGGAAGTTCGCGTTATTATTTCGATCAGCAAGCCAATTGCGTCAAACCTCTTTTATCATAACTCGTGGAAAAACGGCAGTCATCGCCCTCCCCTCAAGTGACACGTAACCCTTGTTTTAGAACTTTGAATTTTTTTATCGCGAACGCGAGAAGTGTGTATGCGAAACAAGACGAGTTATTTTCTGCTATGCAATCGTGTACAGCTGACGTTGTCATCGTCAGCGAAACGTGGTTAACGGAGGAAATTTCTAGCTGTGAATTGATTATGAGCGACGATTATTTTATTATACGGAAAGATCGAGCCGGACGTAGAGGGGAGGGGTTCTGGTGGCTATCAAAAAGACTTTGCATGTTGAAAAATGCGATATAATTTCAAGTTTCGAGGGAGTATGGGCCCGAATAAGAACACCGACTGTTTGCCTTCTGGTTATTGCTTGCTACAAACCTCCCGGGTTTTTGAATTTTTCTAGTTTACTTCAAGAATGCGTAGAACAAATTGTTAGAACTTACCCTAATGATATGTACGTGCTCGCTGGAGACTTTAATTTCCCTGATATTGTCTGGCCGGTCTTTCCTGCATCCATGCCCTTTGAAAGTTGGCGCACTCTTCCAAAACAATGTCGCGACTTTGTAGATGTAGCAAGCGCTTTGTCTCTGTGTCAAATGAATAATCAACCAACTCGTGGTTCTGCTGTTTTAGACCTCTTTTTCACTTCAAAACCCGAATGTGTAATGGGGGTTCACCTAATGGAGCCCTTGAGTGATCATGCGTCTGTAAATGTTGAAATGACCATTTCAACATACAAATATAATCCGTTGACTAAAACCATTTTAAATTATCCCAAAGCAAATGTTGATGCGATTTGCGCAAATTTAGTATCATTTACTACTTCATATATGGAGGATTTTGCTTCTAGGTCTACAAACGAAAATTGGAATCTACTTAAATTCAAATTACTTCAACTGGCAGATCTTTTCATCCCTAAGGTAAACATACGCTCTAGCGTTGAAAAGCCGTGGTTTTCAGCGAGACTGAAAAACTTCTCAATAAAAAGCATCGTCTCTATAGGAGTGCCAAGCTATCTAGATCCCAAGATGCATGGGAGAAATACGATCAATGTAATTTAACAACCAAGCTCGAAATAAAAAACGCAAAAAGGAAATATTTTAATGAAGACCTTGGTAACATTATGAGGACCAATCCCAAGAAGTTCTGGACTGTGGTTAATCCGAAGCAAGGAAGGCAGTCTTTTTCATTTTCCGATGACGTTGGAAACAAGATGAGTCCTCTCGAGGCGTGTGAGCGGTTCAGTCAATATTTTAGTGAAGTCTTTTCAGAGGACCTGTTTCCTCTTCCGGATTACTACCCAGATTCTAATATGTATCATGAAATGCCTCAACTAACTATTTCTGCAACTGGCGTTTTGAAACTTATTGATGAACAGCACCCAAACTCCGCTCCCGGCCCAGATAATATTTCAATGAAACTTCTCAAACTATGCAAGCATGAGTGCTCAACCCTCCTTTCCCTGATTTTTCAACAATCCTTAGACACGAGCGACATTCCCGATGATTGGAAGCACGCGCAGGTAATTCCAATACACAAAAATGGTTCAAAAAATGAATTTGGTAATTACAGGCCTATATCGTTAACAAGTGTCCCTAGTAAGCTCATGGAGCATATAGTATTTTCTAACGTTATGAATCATTTATGCATTAACAATTTTATATTTGTAAACCAGCACGGTTTCCGGCGATCCCACTCCTGCGAAACGCAACTTTTCGAATTTAGCAATGATATTCATGAAAATCTCCATTCCCGCTTAGAAACGCACGCCATTTTTATTGATTTCAAAAAAGCTTTTGACAAAGTACCTCATCACCGTCTTATGTTAAAACTACGCTCGTTAAGAATAGACCCGTTTGTAACGGAATGGATTGCAGGCTTCCTTTCTAACCGCACTCAATGCATTCATTATGAAAGTAAAGATTCGTCACCCCAACAAGTAAAATCGGGCGTGCCTCAGGGAACCGTGCTTGGTCCACTACTTTTTCTGATATATGTTAACGACCTGCCTACTCGTATTCAGTCCATGATAAGATTATACGCCGACGATTGTGTTCTATACCGGAAAATAGAGGGCCTGGATGACTGTATGCTTTTGCAGAGTGATCTGACGTTTCTTGAGACGTGGTGTGAAGAGTGGCAGTTGCAGATTAACGTTTCCAAAACAAAATATTTGAACTTCAATAATAAACGCACATCAACACAATTTAACTACACCCTTTTCAGTATCCCCATTGAAAATGTTCAGACATATAAATATCTCGGACTTCATTTCACACCCAACCTTTCATGGGAACCACATATTAACCACGTCACGGCAAAGGCTAACCAAACTTTAGGCTTTCTAAGACGTCACCTACACTCAGCAACACGGGAAACAAAACTGATTGCATACACATCTCTTCTTCGTCCAAAGCTGGAATACGCATCTCTCATCTGGAACCCACATCAGTCATATCTCATTGACAAGTTAGAAGCCATTCAAAATCGAGCCACCCGCTTCGTTCTCCGAAATTATACCCGTACAAGTATAACAACACTAAAACAACAAACTAATATACCCCTTCTTGCAGACCGACGTAAAATAACTCGACTAACTGCCCTTCATCATCTGTACTATCATTCACCCTCAAAGAAAGAAAAATATTGCCCAGCTGCCAACCACGTCTCGGCACGCACAGACAATTCACAGAAACTTCAGCTCGCCACTCCTAGAACTAACACCTTCAAATTTTCTCCGTTGCAGTTATCTATATCAGACTGGAATTCCCTCCCCGACGACATCGTAACAGTAAAAGAATCCATTAGATTTCGTTCCGCAATTGCCACTCTTTACAATACGTAAGAAAGAGCGGAAAGAGGAACGGATTCCTAACTCTTGTTGATTTGTATGTGTATTGTTGTTTTTTGCCCCCCTTATGTAAAGCCCCTACCGGGCGCTGCAAGAATTTACATTCGAATCCAATGAAAATGAAATCACGGCTTGGTGGTCGGGCGTGTCGGCACGGGATGAATACCAGTGCTTTTGATCGGTCCAAGATTTCTCTTTCAAAGGGAGACGAGGTCGCCGATACCGCGAACGGCAAGTTCTGAAGTAGAGGTCCCACGCCCGTCGTCCGCTGCCATCGCCGTCCCGGCGAGTCCACTGATACGCGAAACGACGCACGCACGGTAATGCATTCAATTCTCTGCGGAACTTTTTTTTTTTCAGTTAACGTATTTTGCTGCTTTTTAAATGCCACAAGTGGTTTCATATGTTTTATTTTTTATTTTTGGTGTGTGCTTTCAGTGACCAACGACTTTGATTAAAATTGGTGGTCGCGTCGAAATCTTAAGAAACGGCCCGTGACCACAGAAAAGAGAGTGAGCGAGACTCGAACCGGCCAGCTCTCTTGATCGGCGGTTTTCGGGCAGAAGAAACCGAATTTCGAGGCCGCCCAAATTCTGTTCTCGGTAGTTGGGCTCTCACATGTCATGTACAACTAAAAACCTCGGCGAGAGCACTAAATACCCTGTCAGTGTCCGTTTAAATTCGTAATCGATGTGGTGGCCCCACTCTTAGTATATATATTTAACTTAGCATTGTCGAGTGGCCAATTTCCGAATAACATGAAACTTGCGAAAGTTTCAGTTTTACATAAAGGTGGAGACAAAAATTTAGTTACAAATTACAGACCCATCTCGGTTCTTCCAATGTTTTTCAAAGGGCTGGAAAAAATTATATTATATCGTTTAGACGAATTTTTTACCCAGAAATCGGTGCTAACTGACTCCCAGTTCGGATTTCGTAAGGGAAAATCCACGGAAAGCGATTTGATATCACAGAAAGAAATAATATTGCACAATATAGAATGCAAACGGCTGACACTGGGAATATTTATTGATCTTAGTAAAGCGTTTAATTGTGTTAACCATTCAACGCTCCTTGATAAACTTTCGTGTTATGGCATACGTGGCACGCCTTTGATACTTATTCATTCATTTTTAAAACATCGTAAGCAATGCGTCTCAGTGAATGATCATGTTTCCTCTTTGCAAATCTTGAAGTTTGGTGTGCCCCAAGACAGCATACTCGGCCCTCTGCTGTTCAATGTGTATATGAACGATCTAGTCAATATTTGCAACCAAGCACGTTTTATAATGCATGCAGACGACACGAGTATATTTCTATCTGCATCGAATATGGACGAACTTATACCCATGGGAAACTTAGTTCTGGAAAAGTTTCTGTCGTGGTCAACAATAAATGGTCTTAAAATAAACACTGTAAAGTCTAAAACAATCTTGTTTATACCTGTAAATGACGCACGTTATTAGTAATTATGTTCTAGAGATTGGCACCGACCAGATTGAAATAGTTAAACAGCACAAAACGTTAGGCGTCATTTTTTCAGAACATACGCAATGGGATAATCACATCGATTACTTAGTTAAGAAACTGTCAAAAGTTGTTGGAATAGTATTGTCACTGTCGCTCGTTGCTGCCTGTAAATATTAAAATGCAAATTTATCATGCTCTGTGTAGCTCAGATATTAACTATTGTCATTTGGTTTGGGGCACAACAATTAAATCTAATATTAACAAACTTCCGATCCTACATAAGAAAATGCTGCGTTTTATTGCAAACGTGCCTTACGACACTCATACGGAACCATTATTTCTTAAATTCAATGTCATGAGGATTGCCAGTGTATACGAGTACCGTTTGCTATGTTCTTATTTATTTTCGACCGATGAGTTTATTTCTTTTTTGTCTAATGTATCCCACCTGACAAAACGTGAATCTTCCATCCTTGTCAGACGCAGAGAGTTCTGGAATGTGCCTCATTTTCGTACAAATTATGCACTGCAATCTATTGCGCATAACCTGCCTACATTACTTAACAAGTTCATTATAGACCACAATGATATTTACTGTTTAACAAAAAAAAGAGATGTACGCGTTTGTTTTATTTAGACAAAGTGTTGTGTATAGTAGTTGTTTTTACCATGCCCTGTAAGTGCAGGGGCACCAGACCCGGACAAGCTACCTCATGGAAGCCTTTTTCTGGTGCCCTCAGCACAATATTGCTGAAAATAAATATTACTTACTTACTTACCATAAAGCGATGAGGTCGTACCAATCAATTCGTCGCTCAGAGTCCATGACTCTGGATCGTCTGTCCGACCATTTGCTTGGAAAGCGGCTCTTTTACTTCCTCTTCTTTCAATGCCAAAGGAAAACAACAGCAACGGAATCGCCGTGCACGCGCTGTTCCGCAGCAGCAAGCACGGCACAAGAGAGCGTGAGAGCGCTTACACTGCGCTGCTGAAGCGCTAACCGAGCGCCTACTGAAGCGCTTCTGAAGCGCTAACAGAGCGCCTACTGGAGCGCTTCAAGCGCTAACCGAGCGCTACGTCACGCGCAAGTCTGTGCACATAGCGCTGTCCAGCGCTCATGGAGCGCCAGCTGAGCGCTCCGCTGTATGTGTGAACCGGTCTTTATACAGGTTCGTTCAAAATATGATACATCAAATTTTCGCAGCGATGATCGGTATGTTATTGTCCTGGCGTGCCCGGCAAAGTGTCTTGCAATGCTTGATGAAGCGTACAGTGTCCTTTTGATTCTGCTTGCCGGTGATGTCGAGCGCAACCCCGGGCCGGATGATCTTAAACAACTACTACAAGATATGCAAAGAGCTCTGCAGGCTTCAACGTAGGCAGGGTTTCTTCTAATCAATCGGCGATGGAAGAGACAACGAAAGCCAGATTATCTGAGCTGAATAACTCATTGAAAGTCTTAACACAGCACAAATAAGAAATTAAGGATCTACGGCTAGACGTTTCTACTCTTAAGACGATAATTACCGATCAGCAGAAGAAATTGGATGACCTTGAAGACAGAAGTCGACGTCGTAACCTGGTTATTTTTGGCCTGCCTGAAATGGAAGGCGAAAACCCTGGGCGCTTAAAACATCACGTTCTCGAAGAGGTATTCCATGTAAAACTTGGTGTGACAGTTAAGACCGTGGAAAGGTTGCACAGAGTGGGCAAGAAGAGAGCCGATAAACCTAGGCCCATCATGCTGAATTTCTTCGACTATAACGAGAAAATGCAAGTATTGCAGAATTGTTCGAAACTGAAGGGCTCACCTATTTCCATTAGTCGCGATTTCTGCAAAGCTATACTCTACTCAAACGCTCTAACTTATGGCAACACGGCAAAGAATTCAAAGCCCAGGGCCATAAGGTAACCTTAGACTATGACCGGCTACGTGTGGGCGATGCCGTCTATCTGTGGAACGAAGTAAACTCACGACCGGAATCAGCCCACCCATTTAATGTTCGACCAGAACAAGCTCACCAATCACGCTTGGGGCATGCTTGCTCTTGAAACGAACTCAAAACACTACGTATAATATTGTTGAATGCTCGAAGTATTGCAAATAAATCACGTCAATTAGAGGATGTGCTCTTTTTCCATGACCCATATATTCTAGCTATTACGGAAACATGGCTTTCACCAAACATTCTATTGAATCCGAAATTATCCCCCTACACACAAAATCGTAAGAAGGGATCGAGAGGGCAGAGGTGGTGGCGTAGCAATTATAGTAAAAAGAAGTAAACTACGTTGAACTCGAAGACATTCCTGAACATAAAAGCATTGGTGCAAAATTAATTATCGAAAAATTTCCACCTTGTTTGTTCTATACAGACCTCCCAAAAGCCCCGTATCTTATCTGGAATCCTTGGCGGGTCAGCTAGAACGTATAGTCACTCCTAATCAAAGATTTGTGCTCGCTGGTGCCTTCAACTTGCCGAGCATCAATTGGAA
The DNA here is from genome assembly GCA_037355805.1 of Ixodes ricinus. Taxonomy (NCBI): domain Eukaryota; kingdom Metazoa; phylum Arthropoda; class Arachnida; order Ixodida; family Ixodidae; genus Ixodes; species Ixodes ricinus. The sequence continues at coordinate 110,644 of JAZHYW010023777.1, forward strand.
TACACTAGCAATCTCCGGAACTCAGGACGGTGACAGCGCACGTTCTCTTCTTGATTCTGCTTTTTTTTTATGACCTTAAACAAATAGTCACCGTCGCGACACGAGCAACTGATTCAATGAGTCCATCCTCGATCTTATTTTTATTAAAAACTTTCCATAAGATTGCACTGTCGGTATCAGCGAGGGAATTGCCGCCGATCATAAATTAGTCCATCTGAGTCTGAATATTCGAGGCGATAAGGAAACTCGAGCAGTTGAAAGTTTCTCCGATTTCGCAGCAGCAGATGATGAATCTATTCTCGATTGTTTGCCTTTTTTATTTTTCTGATTTCGAACGCGGTGGTGACGTTTCGCTTCTTTGGGGAAAGTTCAAGTCACTCGTCATGTCTTGTGTTAATAGATTTGTTCCCACCCGTCGAAAACAAGTTAGGCGACACAATCCATGGGTCAGTCGAGAGATCATTCGCCTAAAACGACGTATTAAAGGGACACTCAAGTGGTTTTTGAGTTCGTGTTTTGATGATGACAGCTGAATTTAGACGCCCTAAGTATCCCTAAAAACCAAAAAGTATAGTCATACGGTGATTATTTCTTTAATAAAAATGTAATTGAAGGCCGCCAAACCTCGGATCCACCCGAAAACGAAACCACTCTCATTGGTCCTCGCACGCTTATCAAAAGGATCTCGGGCCAATGGCGTTGGACGACGTTCCGTCGCGCAGTGATCCCGAGGTAGCCGCATCGGCCGAACCTCTTTGTCATTCGAGCTTCGATCATGGCGGAGTTCTCTTCGCTCGAGGACCTGACGCCGTTAGAGCAGTTAGAGGTTGAAATTCTTCGGCGGACAGCCGACCTGGGGATGATTTCCTATGACGCCACTCCGACGTGCGATGTGGACGATAGCAGCGCTTCGGAGTCATGTTCGGGTTCCGAGGACGACGAAACGCAGACCTTTTCGGGCGTTCTTCGATTTGCGGTTTGGGCAAGTCCTAACCAAACCAACGTTTGACATCGCAGCGTTACCTCTGGTACGTGATGTCAAGCGATGTCGCCACGTTGACTTTCGCCTCGGGAGGACGGAGGGAAGGCTGGTTCAGACATGTGCAACGAGCGCGTATTTACGACTGCGTCCGTTGCAACCGGAGCGACCGGAACGACCGCTCAGCGCCGCGCGTACACACACCTGCAACCACTACAACAAGCGCAGCGGGTCGTCATCTGTTTCAGCGGCCCCTCTAAAATGGGACGCACTGCTACTCAATGCCGTAACAGAATATAGACAGACAGTTTTCTATAGCCAAAAGCTTTATTATTATTTTTTCTTGATAGGCTTGCAGGCTACAGTGGATGAAAAAAAGAAAATAAAAAGATGCAGTACGCCGTCTTGGACGATCACGACTCTAATACACGACATTACCATAGTACAAATATCGCCACACGCCTTTTCTACGATTATAAAAGACAATGTAATCTTAGCAGCGATATAGCAACGTAGAAATATGATTTCGTGATCAGATAGACGTTGCGAGCGTTCAGGATTGCTAACACTAATCACTTTTCTCCGGTGATGAAAACGCGTGAAAATTCGCATCCTTTATACGGTACGCGCCAGTAATACCTTGAACTTGAGCACACGCATGAAATGCGCCAAATAAGAAATCCGGGCGATGTTCGAAGACACAAATGCTTAGAAAGCACCACTGTAGTCGAAGTAAACGAACACGACGGCACGGGCGTTTCTGCTGTCTTGAGAGTGCCGCCACGACATCGCCGCACGAGTGGGTGGATCTTCCCTTCTAGTACGTGCTGGGTTATCATAGCGACACACGACGAAAATTCACAGTCAAGGATAGCGCTTTTACGCGGAACGATGAGCTTCCACCACGCCGACCACGCCAACGATCACCACCGACGCCATGTTCGCAGAGAAGAAGCCGGCCCACGACCGGCATGCAACGCGCGCCACCAGTTCTCCTCGACCTGTGATTGGTCTGCCGCTGCGGTTGTTTCCAACGCAGCGGGGAAAGAAAGGCCGCCAAAATTTTCAAACATACGATAATTTCATTGGTCCTCGCAAGTACAGAAAAGAGTCCGCACGTATTTTATTCCTGCGTGATTAATAGGCGGTTCTGCCTTCTAAAACTGAAGATACTCATTCACTGACACTTCCTTAACGCCATCGCACCAAAAAGTAGCTTCCCCAAAAACCGCTTGAGTCCCCCTTTAAAGGGGCCCTGCAATCATATTTAAGCGTCTACCTTTTTTGCGGTTTCCACGTCTCTTGGGGCTCGGGCAAGCCAGCGGGCACGGAGAGAGTAACTAAATATCAGTGCGTCATATTATAAACGGACGACGCGGAAACCTCCTCCACCGACGAGGGCGACCCGCGGTACCGAAAGCGCGCAAAATGTGACGTCTTAGGTCCTGGCCTTACTACTGGTCAGAGCCGCTAAAAGCTTTTTTTTTTTTTAGTCGAGATACAAAATATAAGTGTCGCGAACCGTTTCAATTATGTATGAAAGTAGTTTTTGTTCAGTATTTTAGATCAGAAAAGAAACAAATGCAGTTCATAAAGTGCGGAAACAAGAAATGACCCGTCGACATACCTGCCACCAAGCGGCGGAAAAAGCGGCGCATATTAGAAAGGGCTAGTGGGATGAGGCGCCGACGAACCGCGAGCGTAGAAAGGTCCCGGAGCGTAGAAAGGCCATTTGGCGGTATGGCAGCGCGAAGTGGCTCCCGTTCTGTACTGATCTTTACCCCGTGTTTGCTGTCGTTTGTGGCCAATGAAGTGTTATGCCGAAATAGTCTTTAATCGCGCAGCAAATGCAATGCGAGCCGCCCTGGCCGCCCGCTTCATACAGCCTATCCAACACACGTTTTAGTGGCGCCCTCTCGAGCCGTCGACACGGAGTGCGGCAGCCGTGAGCGCTCGATGAGCTCACTATCCCTCCTCTAGTTCACGGCCACTCAAGCCAGGACCTACGACGTCATGAAGGCGGTTATTTTTTGCTGGTTTTTGTAATTCTAATTTGACTATAACTTTTAAAATAAAGCGAATTTTGCGAAAAGAAAAGTTTCATTAAGTTACTACGTTCAGTACGCTTAGGTTCGGTGCAAATTAAAAACCAGTCAAAACTTGCTGCAGGGTTCCTTTAAGGCCGGTTCTCACATGCAGCGAAGCGCTTATGTAGCGCTCCTCACGTGCCGTCAGCTACTTATCGTCTGCCATGAGCAACAGTTTTGACGGTGCGATACAAAGCTGGTGAACGCTCCCGTCAGCACGCGCTTAGCGCGAGATAAGCGCTACGCTTGTAGCGCTCCGCTGCATGTGTGAACAGGCCTTTAAGCGAAACCGCAGGGCGAAAGTTAAGAGTAGCGCGGAGATAAACGCTCTCAATGACGAAATACTCTCTAAGTTGCGCAACTCACGTGAAAGGTTTCATGGGCAAACCCTTACCAATTTTTTGAAAGAATCTCCACAAAAGTTTTGGCGCTTTCTCTCTGGCACCAAAGAATGCGTAGACCAACTTAGAATTAACGATAGTATAACTACTAATCTTAAAATTATTGCGAAGGAATTTTACGATAGTTTCCATAGAGCGTTCGCCAAGCTGGACTCTCCTCTCACTCACTGCGCGAATCGTGTATCGTCATCTAGCAGTGTGATGTTGCCTGATGTGGTTTTAAGCCAAGAGGGCATATTTTTATTATTATTGAATATCAAGATAAACAAATCGTGCGGTGCTGACGGTTTACCGAATGCTTTTCTTCGCTGAAATCATTTCGGAGTATCTTTACGTACTCTTCAATGCCTCACTCAACCAGGGTGCCCTTCCCCGAGATTGGTTAAGGGTGGTTCCAGCTTTTAAATCGGGTGACAAATTAGACGCTCGTAATTATAGACCCATCTCCTTAAAGGGCGGGTGCAACGATGTTTTGACTTCGGTCAAAGATTTGTGGAAGTTGCCCTCTGACACTTCTGAAGTAAAGAACAGAAAACCGATTTCGTCTGCGTGTCCTAGTTGCTGCGTAAAAAAAAAAAAAAAAAAAAAAGATAAATATTGGCATTTCCGGCACCCTTCAATTCACTTCCAGCCTTCAGGGTCACAGCTGGTCGCACTCCCAGTGACGTCATTCGGAGTGCCGTGTAGCTTCCCGTGTGCTATCTCGGAGGACGCTTCCTCTCCCTCTCTCCGCTGACATTAGCGGGCGTTATGCTGCAGCCTAGAGCCGAGCGAGGTCACGTAATCTTTTCGCCGTAGTTCCTTCGGCTGCCACTTGGGGCTGCAGGTAGGGGAAAAGCTCGACTTTTGCTTCGCGATTATGCAGCGGAATCGTGAAATTTTTAATGAAGGAAGTGTTTTCTCTATCCTCCGGGACACGATAAACAACGTAAAAATGGCAAGATGCAAATTCTTTTAATCAAAAAATCATTGCACCGCCCCTTTAATAAGTACATGTTGCAAGATACTTGAACACATAATTACCAGTCACGTATCCAACTACCTCGAGTCGATAAATTTTTCTGACAAAAATCAATATGGAATTTGTAGAAAAGTTTCTACAACAACCCAACTTTCACCTGTAGTTCAAGACTTCGGCACAGCGATCGATAATCACCAACAAGTTGACGCAATCTTTTTGGATCTGTCCAAAGCATTTGACCGTGTGCCTCATGGTTTGCTAGTTGATAAGCTATTAGAGGTGGGAGTTCCTGATAGGCTTGTGCGCTGGATACAGGCGTATCTACAGAACCGCACCCAGTTTGTAGAATGTAAAGAGGCTAGGTCTGCTAGCCTTTCAGTTTTGTCGGGAGTGCCTCAGGGCTCTGTGCTTGCACCCTTGCTGTTTTTAATTTATATAAACAATATTGCCAAAAACATTGATGATTGCGTAACCGTGAAACTGTTTGCAGATGATTTCGTCATCTACTCTGTTATCAAAAACGCTTCCTCTCAGAAATTATTGAATGACAATCTTTGTAAACTCGGGGACTGGTGCGTTCTTTAGAAAATGAAAATTAATTTCACTAAAACAGTCTCAATGACTTTGACAACAAAAAGAAACCCCTTGCCCTACAGTTACCACATTGACAATCAATGCATCCAGAAAGAGTCCTTCGTTAAATGCTTAGTGGTAACAATAAAAAAAAATAACCTTAAGTGGGACGAACATATCAGTAATATATGTACTAAAGCATTTCGAAAGCTATACTTCCTACGCAGAAAATTCAAACTCGAAGCATATCGTTCTCTAGTCCGACCAGTCCTTGAGTACTCCTCTGTCGTGTGGGATCTATACTTCATCAAAGACATCACGTAGGTGGAGCGGATCCAGCGTCTTGATGCTAGGTTTATCTCATCAGACTATCGGTCATCATTATCCGTAACTAATATGCTCAAGCAGCTGGGCCTGAGCTTACTCCACCTGCGCCGTCAAGTCGCCAGGCTAAAGTTTCTCTATTTACTATCACATAACACTTCTGGCCAACGAAGTGAACACTATTTATTTCAAGCGCCGCACAGTTCAACAAGACTAAACCACTTTAAAGTAATACGCCCATATTTTGCTAGAACTAAACTTTTTCAAAAATCTTGTTTTCCAAACACAATTGAACAGTGGAACTCCTTGCCGTCATTGCTTATTGAAAGCACAAATGTTGAATCATTAGAGCGTCTGCTAGTGTCACAATTGTTGTAACCCTCTCCTGCTTGGGCAGCTCTGCTGCCTGCGGTATCTGTAAATAAATAAATAAAAGTAAAGAACAAAAAAGCGCTTTTGCCTGCATGTCCTAGGCTTTTTTTCTTTTTTTTTTAATGACAAAGATGGAGTTTTTTGGCATTTTTTAACTCCTTTACCCCCTTCCGAGTCACGTGCGCTGTGACGTAAAAGGAAGACGCGCGGGGCTCCGGTGAAGCTCTCTCTAGAGCCATCAGTGAGCAGCGAGAACTCACCCGTGCGCGATCACGTGACCACGTGGTTGCGCAGCGCAATCAACATGGTGAAAGGAGAAAGTGCCAACGTGCTCGTACGGCTCCGGTCATCTCCATCCGGTTCTAGCCCCCGTCCCCCTCCGGCTTCTAGAGCGGCTGTTCGCAGTAGCAGATAGAGCTGACGGTTTTAAACTCAGTATAATAAAAGTTTTGTCGATGATACCATGGTTTTTGACGCATTTATATTTATGTTGGGACGACAAGATTTATGTAAACAAATTACCTTTTATCGAGCAGGTATTTGCACAACTTGCTATATTTTTACAAGTCCCCCATTGACGTCATGCCGCGTGGTTCTCATGGCCGCCGTCCCGGCTGCAGGTCTGGAAATATTTTGATTTTTGCCTCACGATTACGCGGCGTAATCGCAACCTTTCGAAGGAAGGAGATGTGTTTTCTGTCCTTTGTGATAAGATAAACAATGTCAAAAATAGCAGATGCAAATTCTTTCAACGTTAAAATCGTTGCACAGCTCCTCTAAGGCGAACTCATTGCGAAATGCGTCATGAGTCGAGCCTGCCGTCAAACTAAAGCACGACAGGTGCCATGTCTGCAATACATGAGTCCCGTTTGTTCCTAAAATATTTCGGCACGCATTATGTTGCATATCCCGAATTATTTCACAGTAACCTCCAACTGCAGTACCCAAGACGCTTCTTGAAGTTCGTAAAGATGACAGCAAAATGAGATTCTCAGAGAAGTGATCACAAATGGAGCACCCCTTTCTGACGTTTAAGCTTCCCAAACTTGCCAAGTATCTTCAAATGTAGTTCAATTACTTTTTCAAATTATTTGTAGTCTACTCAGGATAGTTTGTACTAAAGGTAACTTAAATTACTCTAAGTACATTTTCCAATGGGTATTTAGTACCTTATCTTAAACACTTTTGTTGAGTATTTGGCACAACACTGCATGGATGTCGGGTGGGAGGGCATTCTGCACAAGAGCTCGAGGGCAATTTGACTGTCGCTTCGAATGACTATGGTTGGTGTGGTATGTGAGGGGAGACAAATGGCTTCGGTTATGGCGAGAACTTCAGCGTCACTGGGGGATGGGACTGCCGTGTGATGATGCACGATATTGTCGTAAGGCCCGACGACCGCCGTAGTGGTTCCCACCAAAGTATGGGCAGCGTCCACATAGTAAGTGTTATATATTGGGGTTGGGAGGTGGTACCTTGGCTCTGGCCTGAGTGGGAGCGGCCAGCTGCGAGCTTCGGACCTGGTATCCCTCCTGATGAAAGTTGTACCTCGTCGGATGGCTGCCGTTACAGGCGCTAAGGGCGACTTTACAAAGTATTAATAGGTTCCTCACCAAGACCAGTTTAGTGAAATACAACAATGAAAGCAAGCCTGCCTAGACAGCTACTGCTGTGGCGCTGCCTAAGGCGTCAGCCTTTGCCGGCTGCAGAATTCGGGTGTTTTCTTGTTCATTATTTCGGTTTGCACAAATGCTCCCTGACAATAAACATGTCATTTCACGTCCGCGCTGTTTCACTATTTTTCAGGAGCCATGCGCTCTACGCAGGCACGTAGCCGGGGGGAGGGGGGGCATAAGGCCTGCCCCCCCCCCCAAATGTTCCATTTTGCTGGGGCCTCCGCTCCCCCTCCCCTTCATACAGCATTTTGCAATGGGCGCCCCCCCCCCCCCCTAAAAAAAAAAAAAAATCCTGGCTATGTGCCTGGCTTTAGGTCCTCCACGAGGACGGGGCGCGGTGCCCCCGGGGCCGAGATCCGCTCCGATAGCAAACCGAAACTTAAAAACCCGTCGAAGTTGCGCGGTTTTTCAGAAAGCCGAAAAATGCTTTGAGTGCCTTCTATCGTTCTGCAATTTGTTGATTTAGTGTTTTTCGATTATGCTGAGCAATTTTCTAACTTAAACCATGCCCTTAACACAATATTAAAAAGGTTAATCACGCAAAAATAGTTAACAACTTAATTATCCCGGACTTTATCATTTTCCTAAATGGGCCCCAGGCCCAGGACCAAAACGCCCCAAGCCTTTTTTCGTTGCGATGAGTAGTTTTTGCAGGAGCGATTTGGCCTGCGTTCTCTGAAACACCCTGTATATATATATATTACGTAAAAAATTTGGCAAAGACCCATATCTTTTCACCTTTGAATGGAGGTAAACATATGTCCTCTTTTCAAACGCATTGCTTAATATGACGAAACCATACATGTCAAAGAAATTTTATTGCATATATAAGAACTTACAAAAAGCTTTTCATATAAAAAATTAAAAAAGTAATTTCTTTAAATGACGTTGAATTTTGTATTCTTAGCATTTTCTTCTCAAGTTTACAGTGTTGTTTCTTTCATATATACTATAAATAAACTAACAATTCTATTTAAATTGACTTAGATACAAGCTTTCATTTTATATGTTTCTTAAGCCCTAAATAATTGTACATCGAAAGCTAGTTCAATTCAAACTTGGCATATAATTGTCGAAGGTACAAGATTAAAAAATATATATATAATAATGGAATAAGAAAAAACACTTCTAGAGAACTTTAACCATTCTATGCAAAGTGTTAAAGTAGTTAAAAAAAGGTTTTAATCGTTGTGAAAAAAAAATAATCTAAAAGTTTCGAGACTCTAAATGGTGTCACTAGTGAAACCCGCAAAATGGCAAGACATGCCTTCTGCTCTTTCGAAGCCCAAGACTCAAGAACAAAAATGTTCCGTAGTTCTAATTTGCAGTTTTGTTCTAGTGACACTTTTTCCACAAACATAAATTTTTTCCAGGAATTTTTTGAAGACCCATCATTTTTTCTTGCACGATTCGAAATGAAATCACTCATATATTGCACAACTTTACAATTTGGGCATCCACTTTTGCTAGTGTTGAGAACACCGTATTTCACCAGAAAACTGAACTGTTTAACATGGTTTGCACGTGACGTCATCGCACTGTATGCTGGTGGTCATTGGGATTTGTTCTTGCTTAGAAAATTAAATAAATTCGGTTGTGCAAAATGCACGCTGCAAAAGGTTCGTGCTCAATGCTGGTGATGTATTCCAGAGACACAAATTATCCCTGCTTTGTGCAACGTCGTGAGGAACGGCGCGAGCGTCTGGTACCACGAAAACGCGCTTTCAGGCAGCAGTGTTTCTGCAAACAAAGTATTTTCCGAGACCACGCTTCCTGGTCTGTGCCGAAGATGCGGAGCAGAGGAACCTTTCCCTTCCGAGACCACGCTTCCTGGTTTGTGCCGAAGATGCGGAGCAGAGGAACCTTTCCCACACAGTATCTTTTTACAATCCCCCCACCCCCTTTTTTTTTTTTCGATCTCCTCTGTTTAGGCGTGCTGATTCGAAAATTACATTTGTACCATTTGAGAACAGTAATCCAACATTTCTTTAATTTTGCACCCAAAAAACTGTGAAGTTTAAGCAAAATACGGAGGTGGTGAAAGTTCGAGGAAGATGTGATGACCGCTGCAGAGGAGTAGCGGTTCAACCACTCTTGGGGTCCCTTTTGGGGTGGAGAGGGGAAGAAGCACCGCGAGACTGAAATTCCGATATGGACTTTAATTGTCCGACTGGGAGCTCGGTGTGGGCGCTCACCCTCTTGGCATTGGCTTGGGACACGCTGCGTCTCGGGGCCGCAAGAGGCTGGCACTCCACGGTGCTGGCCGAGTCGACGAGGTGTGTCTGGGAGGGATCGGCAGTGTCGATGAGGAGCCTCGGGGAGTTGGGGTCGTCCGGCGTCTTGCCCCGGAGGAAGCACGTCCCTGCTGCAACGGCGCGGTGTCGTCTTGCCCAGACCCGGCAACTTGATGTCTCGCAGTCGTCCCCTCGCCGGGCAGGCAGGCACCGTCCGAGCTCGTCCCGTCTCAGAGTCCTCCCGATCTCCACGTCTCGTCCAACTTCCAAGTCCGATATATACAAAACGCATAGGTAACACGTGACAGATGTGACGTTGTGGAGACGTCAATTCGTCACATCTGTCACGTTTTACCTATGCCTTTTGGATATACGGTATTCTTATTCTGATCTGTCATCTCCCCTTTTACCTGAAGAAGACCGTTTGGTCGAAACGTCGTTCCCCTTCTTTCCTTTGGCACTTATCTTTCACTTCATATTCCCACTAATACACTAACAGTGCCCGGCAGAACCCCACATCTTCAAACTCCAAGTCCGCCTTTTTCAAAAATTGGCTTGCTTTGTATGTTTCACAGCCTTGATGGAGATGCGCCTCAACGGGTAATCGGTCTCTTATGGCGAATTCGGGTGGTCAGTCGTCGGCAACTTATTTTGCCGGAAAGCCGGCAAAAGTGTTCGCGTGGTCAGTTTCCGGCCGGCGCGCACCGTTCGGGTGGTGGTTCTTCGGCAAGCACCGGCAACTTTCCGGCGCTGTTTCCGCCCGAGCCCAAACGGCCGGGCGAGTGGGCGCCAGACTGTATCCGGTGTCGTCACTTCCGAAATGGGAGAGAAGGTCAGTGAGAAAAAATGAACGTAAGAGCAGAACCGATCTGGTGTCACTTCAGCAGCCACTACTCAGAGTCAATCCAAGGGGTTGACTTCCGCCGCCGTCCACATGGGTGACGGCGGCGACAGTCTCGCCTCAGCGGTGTCGAGCGGGTTAGAGCGGGCAAGAGGCGAAGTAAACTGCCACCGTCTGGCGTTTCGTGTTCGGGTGGCGAGGGTCACGCATACACTCGGCGACCGCGCTCATGAGGGCCCTCACTCCGCCTCACTCCCGCCTCATCTTCACAGGCGAGGT